>SZWC01000588.1:22958-43304 GCA_023375785.1 Penium margaritaceum | reverse complement strand
CCAGAGTTGTGCCAGAGTTGTGCCAGAGTTGTGCCAGAGTTCTGCCAGAGTTGTGCCAGAGTTGTGCCAGAGTTGTGCCAGAGTTGTGCCAAAGTTGTGCCAGAGATGTGCCAGAGTTGTGCCAGAGTTGTGCCAGAGTTGTGTTAGAAATTTGCAAGAGTTGTGCAAGAGGTCTGCCATAGATGTGCCAGATTTGTGCCATTATGTGCTAGAGTTGTGCCAGAGTTGTGACAGAGTTGTTCCAGAGTTGTGCCAGACTTGTGCAAGAGATGGGCTAGAGTTGTGCCGGAGTTGTGCGAGAGTTTTGCCAGAATTGTGCCAGAGCTGTGCCATAGTTGTGCCAGTGTTGTACCAGAGTAGTGCTAAATTGTTGCCAAAGTTGTGCCATAGTTGTGCCACAACTGTGCCAGAATTGTGCCAGGGTTGTGGCAGAGTTCTGCCAGAGTTGTGCCAGAGTTCTGCCATACATATGCCAATGTTGTGCATGAGATATGCCGGATTTGTGCCAGAGTTGTGCAACAGTTGTGCCAGGGTTGTACCAGAGCTGTGTCAGAGTTCTAACGGAGTTGTGCCAGAGTTGTGCCAGAGTTGTGCCAGAGTTCTGGCAAAGTTGTACAAGAGTTGTGCCAAAGTTGTGCGAGAGTTGTGCCAGTGTTTTGCCAGAGTTGTGCCAGAGTTGTGCCAGAGTTGTGCTAGAGTTGTGCCAGAGTTGTGATAGAGTTGTGCCAGAATTGTGCCAGAGATGTGCCAGAGTTGTGCCAAAAGTGGGCCAAAATGGTGCCAGAACTGTGCCACAGTTGTGCCAGAGTTTTTCCAGAGTTGTTCCAGAGTTGTGCCATAGTTGTGCCATAATTGTGCCAGAGTTAATCCAGAGTTGTGCCACAGGTGTACCAGAGTTGTTCCATACATGTGCCAGTGTTATGCAAGAGTTGTACTGGAGTTGTGCTAGAGTTGTGCCAGAGTAGTGCCAGAAAAAAACCAGAGGTGTGCCAGAGTTGTGCTGGAATTGTACCAGAGTTGTGCAAGAGTTGTGCCAGAGTTGCGCCAGAGTTGTGCCAAATTTGTCCCAAGGTGTAACAGAGTTATGTCAGAGATTTCCCAGGGTTGTGCAAGAGCTGTGCCAGAGTTGTGCCAGAGTTGTGCGAGAGTTGTGCCAGACTTGTGCCATACTTTCTCCACATTTTTGCTATGATTGTGCAAGCGTTGTGGCAGATTTGTCCTAGAATTGTACCATAGTTGTGCCAAAGTAATGCCAGAGTTGTGCCAGAGTTGTGCCGGAGTTCTGCCAGTGTTTTGCCAGATTTTTGCCATAGGCTTTCCAGAGCTGTGCCAGAATTATGCCACTGTTGGCCAGAATTGTGCCAGAGTTAAGCCAGAGTTGTGACAGATTTGTGCCATACATGGGCCAGTGTTGTGCAAGAATTGTTCGGGAGTTGTGCCAGAGTTGTGCCAGAGTTATGCCAGAGTTGTCCCAAAGTGGTGCCAGAGTTGTGCCAGAGTTTCTCCAGAGTTGTGCTATAATTGTGCCAGAGTTGTGCCAGAGTTGTGCTAGAGCTGTACCATAGTTGTGCCAGAGTTGTGCCAGAGTTGTGCCAGAGATGTGCCATATTTGTGCCACAGTTTTGCCAGAGTTATGCCAGAGTTGTGTTAGAAAACTGCCAGAGTTGTGCAAGAGCTGTGCAAGAGTTGTGCAAGAGTTCTGCCAGATATGTGTCAGATTTTTGCCATACTTGGGCCACAGTTGTGCCAGAGTTGTGCCAGAGTTGTGCTATAGTTGTGCCAGAGTTGTGCCAGACTTGTGCCCGAGCCCTGCCGGAATTGTGCCAGAGATGTGCCTGAGTTGTGCCATAGTTGTGCCAGAGTTGTACGATAGTTGTGTTAACAATGTGCCAGAGTTGTGCCAGAGTTGTGCAAGGGTTTTGCCAGAGTTGTGCCAAAGTTGTGCCAGAGTTGTGCCAGTGTCGTGCGAGAGTTGTGCCAGATATTTGCCAGAGTGTTGCCATAGTTGTGCCAGAACGTTTCCAGAATTGTGCCAGAGATATGCCAGCGTTGTGCCAGAGTTGTGCCAGGATAGTGCCATACATATGCCAGTGTTGTGCAAGAGATGTGCCGGAATTGTGCCATATCTGTGCCAGTGTTGTGCCAGAATTGTGCCAGAGGTGTGCCAGAATTGTGTTAGGTTGTTCCAGAGTTGTGCCAGAGTTTGCCAGAGTTGCACCATAGTTGTGCCAAAGTTGTGCCTTAGTTGTGCCATAGCTGTGCAAGAGTTGTGCCAGAGTTGTGCCAGAGCTGTGCCAGAGTTGTTCCAAAGTGTGCCAGAGTTGTGCCAGAGTTGTGCCAGAGTTGTGCAAGAGTTGTGCCAGAGTTGTGCCAGAGCTGTGCCAGAGTTGTTCCAAAGTGTGCCAGAGTTGTGCCAGAGTTGTGCCAGAGTTGTGCAAGAGTTCTGCCAGAGTTGTGCCAGAGTTGTGCCATAGTTCTGCCAGAGTTTTGCCAGAGTTGTGCCAGAGGTGTGCCATAATGTTTCCAGAATTGTGCCAGAGTTGTGCCCGAGTTGTGCCAGAGTTGTGCCAGATTTATTCCAGAGTTGTGCAAAAACTGTTCCAGAATTGTGCCAGAGTTGTCCCGGAGTTGAGCCAGAGTTGTACCATACATGTTCCAGTGTTGTGCAATAGTTGTACCGGAGTTGTGCCAGAGTTGTGCCAGGGTTGTGCAAAAATTATGCCAGAGGTGTACCAGAGTTCTGCCAGTGTTGTGCCAGAGTTGTGGGAGAGTTGTGCCAGAGTTGCGCCAGAGTTGTTCCAAAGTTGTGCCAGAGGTGTGCCAGAGTTTTGCTAGAGATGTGCCAAGGTTGTGCCAGAGCAGTGCCAGAGTTGTGTCAGAGTTGTGCCAAACGTGTGCCAGAGTTGTGCCAGACTTTGAACAGAGTTGTGCTATAATTGTGCCAGAGTTGTGCCAGAGTTGCGCTAGAGCTGTACCATAGTTGTGCCAGAGTTGTGCCAGAGTTGTGCCAGTGTTGTGCAAGAGATGTGCCGGAGTTGTGCCAGAGTTGTGCCAGAGTTGTGCCAGAATCATGCCAGAGGTGTGCCTGAGTTGTGCCAGAGTTGTGCCAGAGTTGTGCCAGAGTTGTGCCAGAGTTGTGCTATAGTTGTGCCAGAGTTGTGCCAGAGTTGCGCCAGAGCTGTACCAGAGTTGTGCCAGAGTTGTGCCAGAGTTGTGCTAGAGTTGTACCAGAGTTGTGCCAGAGTTGTGCCATAATTGTGCCAGAGTTGTACCAGAATTGTGCCAGAGTTGTGCCAGAGTTGTGCCAGAGGTGTGCCAGAGTTTTGCTAGAGATGTGCCAAGGTTGTGCCAGAGCAGTGCCAGAGTTGTGTCAGAGTTGTGCCAAACGTGTGCCAGAGTTGTGCCAGACTTTGAACAGAGTTGTGCTATAATTGTGCCAGAGTTGTGCCAGAGTTGTGCTAGAGTTGTACCAGAGTTGTGCCAGAGTTGTGCCATAATTGTGCCAGAGTTGTACCAGAATTGTGCCAGAGTTGTGCCAGAGTTGTGCCAGAGGTGTGCCAGAGTTTTGCTAGAGATGTGCCAAGGTTGTGCCAGAGCAGTGCCAGAGTTGTGTCAGAGTTGTGCCAAACGTGTGCCAGAGTTGTGCCAGACTTTGAACAGAGTTGTGCTATAATTGTGCCAGAGTTGTGCCAGAGTTGCGCTAGAGCTGTACCATAGTTGTGCCAGAGTTGTGCCAGAGTTGTGCCAGTGTTGTGCAAGAGATGTGCCGGAGTTGTGCCAGAGTTGTGCCAGAGTTGTGCCAGAATCATGCCAGAGGTGTGCCTGAGTTGTGCCAGAGTTGTGACAGAGTTGTGCCAGAGTTCTGCCAGAGTTGTGCCAGAGTTGTGCCAGAATTGCACCAGAGTTGTGCAAGAGTTGTGCGAGAGTTTTGTCAGAGTTGCGCCAGAGTTGTGCCAGAGTTGTGCAAGAGTCGGCCAGAGTTTTGCTATAGTTGTACCAGAGTTGTGCCTTAGTTGTGCCAGATTTTTGCCAGAGTTGTGCCAGTAATGCCCACAGTTGTGCCAGAAAGTTTCCAGAGTTGTGCCAGAGTTGTGCCATGTTTGTGCCATAAGTGCGCCAGAGTTTTGCCAGAGTTATGCCAGAGTTGTGCCAGAGTTGTGCCATACATGTGCCGGTGTTGTGCAAGAGTTGTGCCCGAGTTGTGCCAGAGTTGTGCCAGAATTGTGCCAGAGTTGTGCCAGAGTTGTGCCAGTATTGTGCCGGAGTCGTGCAAGAGTTGTGCCATACATTTGCCACTGTTGAGCAAGAGTTGTGCAGGATTTGTGAAAGAGTTGTGCCAGGTTTGTGCAAGAATTGTGCCAGAGGTGTGCCGGAGTTGTGCTAGAGTTGTGCAAAAGTTGTGCGAGAGTTGTCCCAGAGTTGCGCCAGAGTTGTGCCAAAGTTGTGCCATAGGTGTGCCACAGTTGTGCCAGAGATGTGCCACGGTTGTGCCAGAGCTGTGCAAGAGTTGTGCAAAAGTTGTGCCAGAATCATGCCAGATTTGTGCCAGAGTTGTGTCAGAGTTGTGCTTTAATTGTGCCGGAGTTGT
This sequence comes from Penium margaritaceum, assembly GCA_023375785.1. NCBI lineage: Eukaryota > Viridiplantae > Streptophyta > Zygnematophyceae > Desmidiales > Peniaceae > Penium > Penium margaritaceum. The sequence continues at coordinate 38,716 of SZWC01000588.1, read as the reverse complement.
GCCAAAGTTGTGCTAGAATTGAACCATCGCTGTGCCAGAGTTGTGCCAAAGTTGTGCCAGAGCTCTGCCAGAGTTGTGCCAGATTTGTGCCATAGTTGTGTGCGAGTTGTGCCAGAGTTGTGTCAGAGTTGTGCCAGAGTTGTGCCAGAGTTGTGCCAGATTTGTGCCATAGTTGGGCCAGAGTTGTGCCAGTGTTGTGCCAGAGTTGTACCAGAGTTGTACCAGAGTTGTGCCTTAATTGTGCCAGAGTTGTACCAGTATTGTCCCAGAGTTGTCCCAGTGTTGTGCCAGGGTTGTGCCATATTTAAGCCACAGTTGTGCCCAAGTTGTGCGAGAGTTGTGCCAGAGTTGTGCCAGAGTTGTGCCAGAGTTGTGCCAGAGACATACCAGAGCTGTGCCAGAGTTGTGCCATTGTTGGCCAGAATTGTGCCAGCGTTAAGCCAGAGTTTTACCAGAGTTGTGCCCTACATGTGCCAGTATTGTGCGAGAGTTGTGCAGGAGTTGTGCTATAGTTGTGCCAGAGTTGTGCCGGAGTTGTCGCAAATTTGTGCCGAAGTTGTGCCAGAGTTTTTCCAGAGTTGTGCTGTAATTGTAGCAGAGTTGTGCCAGAGAGGTGATAGAGCTGTACTATAGTTGTCCCAAGGTTGTGCCAGAGCTGTGCCAGAGTTGTGCCATAGTTGTGCTAGAGTTGTGCCAGGGTTGTGCCAGAATTATGCCATAGTTGTGCCAGAGTTGTGCCAGAGTTGTGCCATAGTTTTGCCAGAGTTGTGCCAGAGTTGTGCAAGAGTTGTGCCAGAGTTGTGCCAGAGTTGTCCCAAAGTTGTGCCAGAGTTGTGCCATAGTTTCTCCAGAGTTGTAATGTAAGTGTGCAAGAGTTGTGGCAGATTTGTGCTAGAATTGTACCACAGTTGTGCCAAAGTGGTGCCAGAGTTGTGCCAGAATTGTGCCTGAGATCTGCCAGAGTTGTGCCCGATGTGTGCCATACTTGTGCCAGAGTTGTGCCAGAGTTTAGCCAGACTTGTGCCATAATCAAGCCAGAGGAGTGCCACAGTTGTGCGAGAGTTGTGCCAGAGTTGTGCCAGAGTTGTGGCATAGGCTTTCCAGAGCTGTGCCAGAGTTGTGCCATTGTTGGCCAGAATTATGCCAGAGTTAAGCCAGAGTTGTGCCAGATTTGTGCCATACATGTGTTAGTGTTGTGCAAGAGTTGTACAGGAGTTGTGCCAGAGTTGTTCCAGAGTTATGCCAGAGTTGTTCCAAAGTTGTGCCAGAGTTGTGCAAGAGTCTCTCCAGAGTTGTGCTATGATTGTGCCAGAGTTGTGCCAGAGTTTTGCTAGAGCTGTACCATAGTTGTGCCAAAGTTGTGCCAGAGCTGTGCCAGAGTTCTGCCGGAGTTGTGCCGGAGTTGTGCCATGTTTGTGCCATAGTTGTGCCAGAGTTGTGCCAGAGTTGTGCCAGAGTTGTGCCAGAGTTTTGCCAGAGTTGTGCCCGAGTTGTGCCATATTTGTGCCAGATATGTGCCTAATTTGTGCCAGAGTTGTTCCACAGTTATGCCAGAGTTGTGTTAGAAAAATGCCAGAGTTGTGCAAGAGTTGTGCAAGAGTTGTCCAAGAGTTCTGCCAGAGGTGTGTCAGATTTTTGCCATAGTTGTGCCTGAGTTGTGCCAGAGTTGTGCCAGGGTTGTGCCAGAGTTATGCCAGAATTGTGTCATAGTTGTGCCAGAGTTGTGCCAGAGCTGTGCCATAGTTGTGCCAGAGTTGTGCTAGAGTCGTGTCAGAGTTGTGCCAGAGTTCTGCCAGAGTTTTGCCAGAGTTGTGCTAGAGTTGTGCAAGAGTTCTGCCAGAGTTGTGCCAGAGTTGTGCCAGAGTTTTGCCAGAGTTGTGCCAGAGTTGTGCCAGAGATGTTCCAGAGTTGTGCCAGAGTTTTTTTAGCAATGTGCAAGAGTTGTGCAAGAGTTGTGCCAGAGTTGTGCTAGAGTTCTGCCTGAGATCTTCCATATTTGTGCCAGATTTGTGCTATAGTTGTGTAAGACTTGTGCCAGAGTTGTGCCAGAGTTGTGCCAGAGTTGTGCCAGACTTGTGCAAGAGATGTGCTAGAATTGTGCCGGAGTTGTGCAAGAGTTTTTCCAGAGTTGTGCCAGAGTTGTGCCAGAGTTGTGCCAGTGCTGTGCCAGAGTAGTCCTAAATTGTTGGCAGAGTTGTGCCATAGTTGTGCCAGAACTTTGCCAGAACTGTGCCAGAGTCGTGGTAGAGTTGTGCCGGAGTTGTGCCAGAGTTGTGCCATATACATGCCAGTGTTGTGCAAGAAATGTGCCGGATTTGTGCCAGAGTTGGGCCAGAGTTGTGCCAGAGTTGTGCCAGATTTGTGCCAGAGGTGTGCCAGAATTGTGTTAGAGTTGTTCCATAGTTGTGCTAAAAATCAGCACAGTTGCACCAGAGTTGTGCCGAAGTTGTGCCAGAGTTGTGCCAGAGTTGTGCAACAGTTGTGCCATGGTTGTACCAGAGCTGTGTTAGAGTTCTAACGGAGTTGTGCCAGAGTTGTGCCAGAGTTCTGGCAGAGTTGTACAAGAGTTGTGCCAAAGCTGTGCGAGAGTTGTGCCAGAGTTTTGCCAGAGTTCTGCCAGAGTTGTGCCAGGGTTTTGCCAGAGTTGTGATAGAGTTGTGCCATAATTTTGCCAGAGTTGTGCAAGAGATGTGCCAGAGTTGTGCCAAAATTGTGCCAGAACTGTGCCAGAGTTGTGCCAGAGTTTTGCCAGAGTTGTGCCAGAGTTGTGCCATAGTTGTGCCAGAATTGTGCCAGAGTTAAGCCAGAGTTGTGCCACAGGTGTACCAGAGTTGTTCCATACATGTGCCAGTGTTATGCAAGAGTTTTACCGGAGTTGTGCTAGAGTTGTGCCAGAGTTGTGCCAGAATTAAACCAGAGGTGTGCCATAGTTGTGCTAGAGTTGTGCCAGAGTTGTGCGAGCGTTGTTCCAGAGTTGCACTAGAGTTGTGCCAAATTTGTGCCAGAGGTGTGCCAGAGTTGTGCCTGAGATGTCCCAGGGTTGTGCAAGAGCTGTGCAAGAGTTGTGCCAGAGTTGCATGAGAGTTTTGCCAGAGTTTTCCCAAAGTTGTGCCAGAGTTGTGCCATAGTTTCTCCACAGTTGTGCTATAATTGTGCAAGAGTTGTGGCAGATTTGTGCTAGAATCGTACCATAGTTGTGCCAAAGTAATGCCAGACTTGTGCCAGAGTTGTTAAGGCTGCACACCAAATCCTAGGATTCGTGAATAAGATTCGTGAATCCGGATCTGGATTCGGATTCGGGGATCCGAATCCTTCATTAGGATTCGATTCAGGATTCGGGAATCTTTTTTGCACAAGTTTCAACTTGGAAAACATGGTTTTCTGTGGCAAACAAGAGGAGTTGTACTTGCCATAACCTGTAGGATTCGGAAAAGATTCGTGAATCCTTAGGATTCGCGAATCCAGATTCAGATTCGCGAATCGAAGCCATACTTGGATTCGGATTCGTGAATCCGAATCCAATCTTGGATTCGGGAATCTTACCCGGTGTGCACCCTTAAGAGTTGTGCCGGAGTTCTGCCAGAGTTCTGCCAGATTTGTGCCATAGTTGTGCCAGAGTTGTGCCAGAGTTGAGCCAGACATGTGCCATAATTAAGCCAGAGGAGTGCCACAGTTGTGCGAGAGTTGTGCCAGAGTTGTGCCAGAGTTGTGCCATAGGCTTTCCAGAGCTGGGCCAGAGTTGTGCCATTGTTGGCCAGAATTGTGCCAGAGTTAAGCCAGAGTTGTGCCAGATTTGTGCCATACATGTGCCAGTGTTGTGCAAGAATTCTGCGGGAGTTGTTCCTGAGTTGTGCTAGAGTTATGCCAGAGTTGTCCCAAAGTTGTGCCAGAGTTGTGCCAGAGTTTCTCCAGAGTTGTGCTATAATTGTGCCAGAGTTGTGCCATGGTTGTGCTAGAGCTGTACCATAGTTGTGCCAGGGTTGTGCCACAGCTGTGCCAGAGTTCTGCCGGAGTTGTGCCAGAGTTGTGCCATGTTTGTGCCATAGTTGTGCAAGAGTTATGCCAGAGTTGTGTTAGAAAATTGCCAGAGTTGTGCAGGAGTTTTGCCAGAGTTGTGCAAGAGTTCGGCCAGAAATATGTCAGATTTATGCCATAGTTGGGCCAGAGTTGTGCCAGAGTTGTGCCAGAGTTGTGCCAGTGTTGTGCCAGAGTTGTGCCAGAGTTGATTTAGAATTGTGCCATAGTTGTGCCAGAGTTGTGCGAGATTTTTGCCAGAGTTGTGTCAGAGTTGTGCCAGAGTTGTGCCAGTGTTGTGCCGGGGTTGTGCTGAATTGTTGCCAGAGTTGTGCCATAGTTGTGCCAGAACGGTGCCAGAATTGTGCCAGAGTTGTACCAGAGTTGTGCCAGAGTTGTGCCAGAGTTCTGCCATACATATGCCAGTGTTGTGCAAGAGATTTGCCGGATTTGTGCCAGTGTTGTTCCAGAAATGTGCCAGAATTGTGCCAGTGGTATGCCACAATTATGTTAGAGTTGTTCCAGAGTTGTGCCAGAGTTGGCCAAAGTTGCACTAGAGTTGTGCCAAAGTTGTGCCAGGTTTGTTCCAGAGTTGTGCAAGAGTTGTCCGACGGTTGTGCCAGAGCTGTGCCAAAGTTGTGCCAAAGTTGTGCCAGAGTTGTGCCAGAGCTGTGCCAGAGTTGTGAAACAGTTGTACCACAGTTGTGCCAAAGTTGTGCGAGAGTTGTGCAAGAGTAATGCCAGAGTTGTTCCAGAGTTGTGCCAGAGTTTTGCTAGAGTGGTGAAAAAATTGCTATAGAGTTGTGCCAGAGTTGTGCAAGAATTTGGCCAGATTTGTGCGAGAGTTGTACCAGAGTTGTGCCAAAATTGTGTGAGAATTGTGCCAAAGTTTTGCCAGCGTTTTGCCAGAGTTGTGCCAGAGTTGTGCCATAGTTGGGCCAGAATTGTGCAAGAGTTAAGCCAGAGTTGTGCCAAAGTTGTGCCAGAGTTCTGCCATACATGTGCCAGTGTTGTGCAAGATTTGAACCGTAGTTGTGCCATAGTTGTGCCAGAGTTGTGCCAGAATTATGCCAGAGGTGTGCCAGAGTTGTGCTAGAGTTGTGCCAGATTTGTGCAATATTTGTGCCAGAGTTCCGCCAGAGATGTGCCAAAGTTGTGCCGAGGTGTGCCAGAGTTGTGCCAGAGATGTTTCAGGGTTGTGCCTGAGCTGTGCCAGAGTTGTACAAGAGTTGTGCCAGAGTTGTGCCATAGTTGTCCCAAAGTTGTGCCAGAGTTGTGCCAGACGTTTTCCTGAGTTCTGCTATAATTGTGCAAGAGTTGTGCCAGAGTTGTGCTAGAGTTGCACCACAGTTGTGCTAGATTTGTGCCAGAGTTGTGCCAGAGTTGTGCCAGAGTTGTGCCAGAGTTGTGCCAGAGTTGTGCCAGAGGTTTTCCAGAGCTGTGACAGAGTTTTGCATATGTTGGCCAGAATTGTGCCAGAGTTAAGCCAGAGTTTTTGCCAGAAATGTGCCATACATGTGCCAGTGTTGCGCAAGAGTTGTGCGTGAGTTGTGCCAGAGTTTTTCCAGAGTTGTGCTATAATTGTGCCAGAGTTGTGCTAGAGCTGTACCATAGTTGTCCCAGCATTGTGCCAGAGCTGTGCCATAGTTGTGCCAGAGTTGTGCCAGAGTTGTGCCAGAGTTGTGCCAGAGTTGTGCTAGAGTTATGCCAGAGATGTGCCAGAGTTGTGTTAGAGTTGTGCCAGAGTTGTGCCAAAGTTGTGCTAGAATTGTGCCAGAGTTGTGCCAGAGTTATGCCAGAGATGTGCCAGAGTTGTGCTAGAGTTATGCGAGAGTTGTGCCAGAGTTGTGCCAGAATTACGCCAGAGTTGTGCCAGAGTTGTGGCAGAGTTGTGCCAGAGTTGTGCCAGAGTTGTGCCAGAGTTGTGCTAGAGTTATGCCAGAGATGTGCCAGAGTTGTGTTAGAGTTGTGCCAGAGTTGTGCCAAAGTTGTGTTAGAATTGTGCCAGACTTGTGCCAGAGTTGTGCGAGAGTTTTGAAAGAGTTTGGCCAGAGTTCTGCCAGAGTTGTGCCAGTGTTGTGCCAGAATTGTGCGAAATTGATGCCAGAGTTGTGCCATACTTTTGCCATACGTGTGCCAGAATTGTGCCAGATTTGTGCTTGAGTTGTGCCACAGTTGTGCCAGAGATGTGCCATATATGTGCCAGTGTTGTGCAATAGATGTGCCGGATTTGTGCCAGAAATGTGCCAGAGTTGTGCCAAAATTGTGCCTGAATTGTGCCAGAATTGTATTAGAGTTGTTCCAGAGTTGTGCTAGAGTTTGCCAGAGTTGCACTAGAGTTGTGCCAAAGTTGTGCCAGAGTTGTACCAGAGTTGTGCATGAGTTTGTACCAGGGTTGTGCCAGAGCTCTGCCAGAGTTGTGCCGGAGTTGTGCCAGATTTGTGCCAGAGTTTTGCCATAGTTGTGCAAGAGAAGTGCCAGAGTTGTGCCAAAATTGTGCCAGAATTGTGCCAGAGTTGTGCCAGAGTTTTGCCAGAGTTGTGCCAGAGTTGTGCAATAGTTGGGCCAGAATTGTGCCAGAATTAAGCCAGAGTTGTGCCGGGCTTGGGCCATAGTTGTGCCATACACGTGCCAGTGTTGTGCAAGAGTTGTACCAGAGTTGTGCCAGAGTTGTGCCAGAGTTGTGCCAGAATTATACCAGAGGTGTGCCAGAATTGTGCTAGAGTTGTGCCAGAGGTGCGAGAGTTGTGCCAGAGTTGCACCAGAGTTGTACCAGAGGTGTGCCAGAGTTGTGCCAGAGATGTGCCAGGGTTGTGCCAGAGCTGTGCCAGAGTTGTGCCAGAGTTGTGCCGGAGTTGTATTAGATTGTGCCAGAGTTCTGCCTGACATGTGCCAGATTTGTGCGACAGTTGTGCCAGAGTTGTGCCAGAGTTGTGCCAGAGTTGTGCCAGAATTACGCCAGAGTTGTGCCAGAGTTGTGCAAGAGTTGTGCCAGAGTTGGGCAAGAGTTGTGCCAGAGTTGTGCCAGAGTTGTTCCAGAGCTGTGCCCGAGTTGTGCCAGAGTTGTGCCAGAATTATGCCAGAGTTGTGCCAGAGTTGGGCCAGAGTTGTGTTAGAATTCTGCCAGAGTTGTGCCAGAGTTGTTCCAGAGCTGTGCCCGAGTTGTGCCAGAGTTGTGCCAGAATTACGCCAGAGTTGTGCCAGAGCTGTGCCAGAGTTGTGCCAGAGTTCTGCCAGAGATGTTCCAGATTTGTGCTCTAATTGTGCCCGAGTTGTGCTAGAGTTGTGCCAGGGTAGTGCCAGAGTTGTGCCAGAGATGTGCCAGGGTTGTGCCAGAGCTCTGCCAGAGTTGTGCCGGAGTTGTATTAGATTGTGCCAGAGTTCTGCCTGACATGTGCCAGATTTGTGCGAGAGTTGTGCCAGAGTTGGGCCAGAGTTGTGTTAGAATTCTGCCAGAGTTGTGCCAGAGTTGTTCCAGAGCTGTGCCCGAGTTGTGCCAGAGTTGTGCCAGAATTACGCCAGAGTTGTGCCAGAGCTGTGCCAGAGTTGTGCCAGAGTTCTGCCAGAGATGTTCCAGATTTGTGCTCTAATTGTGCCCGAGTTGTGCTAGAGTTGTGCCAGGGTAGTGCCAGAGTTGTGCCAGAGATGTGCCAGGGTTGTGCCAGAGCTCTGCCAGAGTTGTGCCGGAGTTGTATTAGATTGTGCCAGAGTTCTGCCTGACATGTGCCAGATTTGTGCGAGAGTTGTGCCAGAGTTGGGCCAGAGTTGTGTTAGAATTCTGCCAGAGTTGTGTCAGAGTTGTGCGAGAGTTTTGCAAGAGTTGTGCCAGAGTTGTACCAGAGTTGTGCCAGTGTTGTGCCAGAGTTGTGCCAGATGTTTGCCAGAGTTGTACCATAGTTGTGCCAGAACTGTGCCAGAGTTGTGCCAGATTGTGCCAAAGTTAAGCCAGAGTTACGCCAGAGCTGTGCCATACATATGCCAGTTTTGTGCAACAGATGTGCCGGAATTGTGCCAGAGTTAAGCCAGAGTTGTGCCAGAATTGTTCCAGAGGTGTGCCAAAATAATGTTCGAGATGTTCCAGAGATGTGCCAGAGTTGGCCAGAGTTTCACCAGAGTTGTGCCAAAGTTGTGCCAGAGTTGTGCCAGAGTTGTGCAATAGTTGTGCCAGGTTTGTGCAAGAAATGTGCCTGGGTTGTGCCAAAGCTGTGCCAGAGTTGTGCCAGAGTTGTGCCAGAGTTGTGCCAGAGTTGTGTCAGAGTTGTGCCAGAGTTTTGCCAGTGTTTTTTCAGAGTTGTCCCAGTGTTTTGACAGAGTAGTGCCAGAGTAGTGCCAATGTTGTGCCAGAGTTGTGCCAGAATTGTGCCACGGCTGTGCCAGAGTTGTGCCAGAGTTGTGCCAGAGTTGTGTCAGAGTTTTGCCAGAGTCATGCCAGAGTTTTGCCAGAGTTGTGCCAGAATTAAGCCAACGTTTTGCCATAGTTGTGCCAGAGTTGTGCCAGAGTTGTGCCAGAGTTAAGCGAGAGTTGTGCCAGAGTTGTGCCAGTGCTGTGCCATACATGTGCTAGTGTTGTCCAACAGTTGTGCCGGGGTTGTTCCAGAGTTGTGCCAGAGTTGTGCAAGAGTTATGCCAGAGGTGTACCAGAGTTGTGCTAGAGTTGTGCCAAAGTTGTGCGAGAGTTGTGCTAGAGGTGCGCCAGAGTTTCTCCAAAGTTTTTCCAGAGGTGTGCCAGATTTTTGCCAGAGATGTGCCAGAGTTATGCCAGAGCTGTGCCAGTGTTGTGCCAGATTTTTGCCAGAGTTGTGCGAGAGTCGTCCCATGGTTGTGCCAGAGGTTTGCCAGAGTTTTAACAAAGTTGTGCTATAATTGTTCCAGAGTTGTGCCAGAGTTGTGCCAGAGTTGTGCCAGAGTTGTGTCAGAGTTGTGCCACATTCGTGCGAGAGTTCTGCCAGAGTTGTGCCATATTTGTGCCATAGTTGTGCCAGAATTTTGCCAGAGTTGTGCCAGAGTTGTACCAGAGTTTTGCCAGAGTTGTGCCAGAGATGTGCCACAGATGTGCCAGAGTTGTACAAGAGTAGTGCTAGAGTTATGCCAGAATTGTGCCAGAGTTCAGCCAGAGTTGTGCAAGAGTTTTGCCAGAGTTGTGCCAGAGTTGTGCCAGGGTTGTGCCAGAGTTGTGCCAGATTTGTGCCAGCTTTGTTCCAGAGTTTTGCCATAGTTTTGGCAGAATTGTGCCAGAGTTGTGCAAGAGTTGTGCCAGAGTTGTGCCATACATATGCCAGTGCTGTGCTAGAGATGTGCCGGGATTGTTCCAGAGTTGTGCCAGAGTTGTGCCATAATTGAGCAAGAGGTGTGCCAGAATTGTGTTAGAATTGTTGCAGAGTTGTGCCAGAGTTCGCCAGAGTTGCACCAGAGTTGTGCGAAAGTTGTGCCAGAGTTGTGCCAGAATTAGGCAAGAGTTGTGACAGGGTTGTGCCAGAGCTGGGCCAGAGTTGTGCCAGAGTTGAGCCAGAGTTTTGCCAGAGTTGTGCCAGAGTTGTGCCAGAGGTTTGCCCAAATTGTGCCAGAGTTGTGCCAGAGTTATGCCAGAGTTGCTCCAAAGTTTTGCCAGAGGTGTGCCAGAGTTATGCCAGAGCTGTGCCAGAGTTGTGCCAGAGTTTTGCCTGAGTTGTGCCTGAGTTCTGCCAGAGTTGTGCCAGATTTGTGCCATACTTGTGCCGGAGTTGTGCCAGAGTTGTGCCCGAGTTGTGCCAGAGTTGTGCCAGAGTTGTGCCAGAGCTGTGCCAGAGATGTGCCAGAGTTGTGCCAGAGTTGTGCTAGAGTTGTGCCAATATTCTGCCAGAGTTGTGCCAGAGTTTTGGGAGAGTTTTCCCAGAGTTTTGTCCCAGAAATGTGCCAGAGTTGTGAAGGTGTTGTGCCAGAGTTGTGCTAGAGGTTTTCCAGAGTTGTGCCATATTTATGCCAGAACTGCGCCAGAATTGTGCTAGAGGTGTGCCAGAGTTGTGCCAGAGTTGTGCCAGAGTTGTGCCATATATATGCCAATGTTGTGCAAGAGACGTGCCGGATTTGTGCCAGAGTTGTGCCAGAGTTGTGCCTGAATTGTGCTAGAGGTGTGCCAGAATTATGTTGGAGTTGTTCCAGAGTTGTGCCAGAGGTTGCCAGAGTTGTACCAGAGATATGCCAAAGTTGTGCCAGAGCTTTGCTAGAGTTGTGCAAGAAATGTGCCAGGGTTGTGCCAGAGCTGTGCCAGAGTTGTGCCAGAGTTGTGGAAGAGTTGTGCGAGAGTTGTGCCAGAGTTGTGCCAGAGTTTTGCCAGAGTATTTCTAGAGTTGTCCCTGAGTTTTGCCAGAGTAGTGCCAGAGTAGTGCCAGAGTTGTGCCAGAGTTGTGCCAGAATTGTGCCAGGGTTGTGGCAGAGTTGTGCCAGACGTTTTTGAGAGTTTTGCCCGAGTTGTGCCAGAGTTGTGCCAGAGTTAAGCTAAAGTTGTGCTAGAGTTGTGCCAGAGTTGTGCCAGAGTTGTGCCAGAGTTAAGCGAGAGTTGTGCCAGAGTTGTGCCAGTGCTGTGCCATACATGTGCTAGTGTTGTGCAACAGTTGTGCCGGGGTTGTTCCAGAGTTGTGCCAGAGTTGTGCGAGAATTATGCCAGAGGTGTATCAGAGTTGTGCTAGAGTTGTGCCAAAGTTGTGCGAGAGTTGTCCCAGAGTTGCGCCAGAGTTGCTCCAACGTTTTGCAAGAGGTGTGCCAGAGTTTTGCCAGAGATGTGCCAGAGTTATGCCAGAGCTGTGCCAGTGTTATGCCAGAGGTTTGCCACAGTTGTGCGAGAGTTGTCCCAAGGTTGTGCCAGAGTTGTGCCAGAGTTTTAACATAGTTGTGCTATAATTGTGCCAGAGTTGTGCCAGAGTTGTGCCAGATTTGTGCGAGATTTCTGCGAGAGTTGTGCCAGAATTGTGCCATAGTTGTGCCGGAATTTTTCCAGAGTTGTGCCGGAATTGTACCAGAGTTGTGCCAGAGTTGTGCCAGAGATGTGCCACAGATGTGCCAGAGTTGTACAAGAGTAGTGCTAGAGTTGTGCCAGGATTGTGCCATAGTTGTGCCAGAGTGGTGCAGGAGTTTTGCCAGAGTTGTGCCAGAGTTGTGCCAGTGTTGTGCCAGAGTTGTGCCAGATTTTTGCCAGCTTTCTATCAGAGTTGTGCCATAGTTGTGGCAAAGTTGTGCCAGAGTTGTGCAAGAGTTGTGCCAAGGTTGTGCCATACATATGCCAAGGTTGTGCTAGAGATGTGCCGGGATTGTTCCAGATTTGTGATAGACTTGTGCCAGAATTGTGCGAGAGGTGTGCCAGAATTGTGTCATAGTTGTTGCAGAGTTGTGCCAGAGTTCGCCAGAGTTGCACCAGATTTGTGCCAAAGTTGTGCCAGAGTTGTGCCAGAATTAGGCAAGAGTTGTGACAGGGTTGTGCCAGAGCTGGGCCAGAGTTGTGTCGGGGTTGTGCCAGAGTTGTGCCAGAGTTGTGCCAGAGTTGTGCCAGAGTTGTGCCAGAGTTGTGCCAGAGTTGTGCCAGAGCTGTGCCAGACTTGTTCCAGAGTTGTGGCAGAGTTTTGCCATAATTGTGCCTGAGTTGTGATAGAGTTGTCGCAAAGTTGTGCTAGAGTTGTGCAAGAGTTATCACAGAGATGTGCCAAATCTGTGCCAAATGTGTGCCAGAATTGTGCCAGAGTTGTGCCAAAGTTGTGCCAGAGTTGTGCCAGAGGTGTGCAAGAGTTGTGCCAGAGTTAGGCCACAGTTGTGCCAGAGTTGTACCAGAGTTGTGCCAGAGTTGTGCCAGAGTTAGGCCAGAGTTGTGCCAGAGTTGTGCGAGAGTTGTGCCAGAAATAATCCAAAGTTGATCCAGAGTTGTGCGAGAGTTGTGCCAGAGTTGTGCCAGAGTTGTACCAACGTTTTGCCAGAGTTCGGCCAGCGTTGTGCCATAGTTCGGCCAGAATTGTGCCAGAGTAAAGCCAGAGTTGTGCCAGACATGTGCCAGTGTTGTGCCATACATGTGCCAGTGTTGTGCAACTGTTGTGCCGGAGTTTTTCTCGAATTGTTTCAGAGTTAAGCCAGAGTTGTGCCTGTGTTGTGCCATATATGTGCCAGTGTTGAGCAACAGTTGTGCCGGAGTTGTTCCAGAGTTGTGCCAGAGTTGTTCAATAATTATGCAAGAGGTGTGCCATAGTTCTGCTAGAGTTGTGGCAAAGGTTTGCAAGAGTTGTGCCAGAGTTGCGCCAGAGTTGTGCCAAAGTTGTGCTAGAGTTGTGCCAGAGATGTGCAAGAGTTGTACCAGGGTTGTGCCATAGCTGTGCCAGAGTTGTGCCGGAATTGGGCCAGAGTTATGCAAGAGTTGTGCCTGAGTTGTGCCAGAGTTGTGCCAGAGTTTTGCCACAGTTGTGCCAGAGTTGTGCCAGAGTTATACCAGAGTTGTGCCAGAATTGTGCCAGAGTTGTGCTAGAGTTGTGCCAGGATGTTGCCAGAGTTGTGCCAGAATTGTGATAGAGTTGTTCCAGAGTTGTGCCAGAGTGGTGCCAGATTTGTGCCAGAGTTGTGCCAGAGTTGTGCCAGATTTCTGCCAGAGTTGTGCCAGAGTTGTGCCAGATTTGTGCCATAGTTGTGCAAGAGTTGTGCTAGAGTTGTGCCAGAGTTGTGCCAGAGTTGTGCCAGAATTGTGCCAGAGTTGTGCTAGAGTTGTGCCAGGATGTTGCCAGAGTTGTGCCAGAATTGTGATAGAGTTGTTCCAGAGTTGTGCCAGAGTGGTGCCAGATTTGTGCCAGAGTTGTGCCAGAGTTGTGCCAGATTTCTGCCAGAGTTGTGCCAGAGTTGTGCCAGATTTGTGCCATAGTTGTGCAAGAGTTGTGCTAGAGTTGTGCCAGAGTTGTGCCAGAGTTGTGCCCGAGCTCTTCAAGAATTGTTCCAGAGATGTGCCTGAGTTGTGCCAGAGATGTGCCAGAGTTGTGCCATAGTTGTGTTAACAATGTGCTAGTGTTGTGCCAGATTTGTGCGAGAGTTTTGCCAGAGTTTTTCCATAGTTGTGCCAGAACTGTGCCAGAATTGTGCCAGAGATATGCCAGTGTTGTGCCACAGTTGTGCCAGAATAGTGCCATATATATGCCAGTCTTGTGCAAGAGATGTGTCAAAATCGTGCCAGATTTGTGCCGGTGTTGTGCCAGAATTGTTACAATGGTGTGCCAGAATTGTGTTCGAGTTGTTCCAGAGTTGTGCCAGCGTTGTGCAAGAGTTGTGCCAGGGTTGTGCCAGAGCTGTGCCAGAGTTGTTCCATAGTTGTGCCAGAGTTATGCCAGAGTTGTGCAAGAGTTCTGCCAGAGGTTTGCCAGAGTTGTGCCAGAGTTCTGTCATAGGGTTTCCAGAATTGTGCCAGAGTTTTGATAGATTTGTGCCCGAGTTGTGCCGGAGTTGTGCCAGATTTGTGCCAGAGTTGTGGAAAAATTGTTCCAGAATTGTGCCAGAGTTGTGCCAGAGTTGAGCCAGAGTTGTGCCATACATGTTCCACTGTTGTGCAAGAGTTGTACCGGTGTTGTGCCAAAGTTGTGGCAGGGTTGTGCGAGAATTATGCCAGAGGTGTGCCAAAGTTCTGCCCGTGTTGTGCCAGAGTTGTGCAAGAGTTGTGCCATAATTGCGCCAGAGTTGTGCCACATTGCGCCAGAGGTGTGCCAGAGTTTTGCCAGAGATGTGCCAGGGTTGTGCCAGACTTGTGCCAGAGTTGTGCCAGAGTTGTGCCAGAGTTGTGCCAGAGTTGTCCCAAAGTTGTGCCAGAGTTGTGCCACGGGTTTTCCAGAGTTGTGCTATAATTGTGCCAGAGTTGTGCCAGAGTTGTGCTAGAAATGTACCATAGCTGTGTCAGAGTTGTGACAGAGTTCTGCCAGAGTTGTGCCAGAGTTCTGCCAGAGTTGTGCCAGAGTTGCACTAGAGTTGTGCCGGAGTGGTGCCAGAGTTGTGCCAGAGTTGTGCCAGAGTTGTGCCAGAGTTGTGCCATACATATGCCAGTGTTGTGCAAGAGATGTGCCGGAACTGAGCCACAGTTGTATCAGGATTGTGCCAGAGGTGCGCCAGAATTGTGTTAGAATTGTTTCAGAGTTGTGCCAGAGTTTGCCAATGCTGCACCAGAGTTGTGCCAATGTTTTGCCAGAGTTGTGCCAGAGTTGTGCAATAATTGTGCCAGGGTTGTGCCAAAGCTGTGCCAGAGTTGTGCCAGAGGTCTGCAAGAGTTGTGCCCGATTTATGCCAGAGTTGTGCCAGAGTTGTGCCATAATTAAGCCAACGTTGTTCCAGAGTTGTGCGAGAGTTGTGCCAGAGTTGTGCCAGAGTTGTACCAGAGTTTTGCCAGAGTGGTACCAGAGTTGTGCCATAGTTGGGCCAGAATTGTGCCAGAGTTAAGCCAGAGGTGTGCCAGAGGTTTGCCAGTGTTGTGCCATACATGTGCCAGTGTTGTGCAACAGTTGTGCCGGAGTTGTTCCAGAGTTGTGCCAGAGTTGTTCAATATTTATGCCAGAGCTTTGCCAGAGTTGTGCCAGAGTTGTGCAAGAGTTGTGCCCGAGTTGTGCCAACGTTTTGCCAGAGTTTTTCCAGCGTTGTGCAAGAGTTTTGCCAGAGTTGTGCCAGAGTTGTGCGACAGTTGTGCCAGAGTTGTGCCAAAATTGTGCCATATTTGTCCCAGAATTGTGCCAGAGTTGTGCCAGAGTTGTGCCAGAGTTTTGCCAGAGTTTTTCCAGAGTTGTGCAAGAGTTTTGCCAGAGTTGTGCCAGAGTTGTGCGACAGTTGTGCCAGAGTTGTGCCAAAATTGTGCCATATTTGTCCCAGAATTGTGCCAGAGTTGTGCCAGAGTTGTGCCAGACTTGTGCCAGAGTTGAGCCAGAGGTGTGCAAGAGTTGTGCCGGAGTTGTGCCAGAGTTATGCCAGAGTTGTGCCAGAGTTGTGCCATACATATGCCAGTGTTGTGCAAGAGATGTGCAAGAATTGAGCCAGAATTGTGCCAGAATTCTGCCAGAGGTGTGCCAGAATTGTGTTAGAGTTGTTTCAGAGTTGTACCAGAGTTTGCCAGAGCTGCACCAGAGTTGTGCCAATGTTGTGCCAGGGTTGTGCCAGAGTTGTGCAATAAATGTGCCAGGGTTGTGGCAAAGCTGTGCCAGGGTTGTGGCAGTGTTGTGCAATACTTGTGCCCGAGTTGTGCCAGAGTTGTGCCAGAGTTGTGCCAGAATTGTGTTGGAATTAAGCCAAAGTTGTTCCATAGTTGTGCAAGAGTTGTGCCAAAGTTGTGCCAGAGTTGTACCAGAGTTTTGCCAGAGTGGTGCCAGAGTTGTGCCATAGTTGGGCCAGAATTGTGCCAAAGTTAAGCCAGAGTTGTGCCAGAGTTGTGCCAGTGTAGTGCCACACATGTGCCAGTGTTGTGCAACAGTTGTGCCGGAGTTGTTTCAGAGTTGTGCCAGAGTTGTTCAAGAATTATGCCTGAGCTGTGCCAGAGATGTGCCAGAGTTGTGCAAGAGTTATTCCAGAGTTTTGCCAGAGTTGTGATAGAGTTCTGGCAGAGTTGTGCCAAAGTTATGCGAGAGTTGTGCCAGAGTTGTGCCAGAGTTGTGCCAAAATTGTGCCATAATTGTGCCAGAGTTGTGCCAGGGGCTTTCCAGAGTTGTGCCATAGTTGTGCCAGAGTTGTGCCAGAGTTGTGCCAGAGTCGTGCCAGAGTTGTGCCAGAGTTGTGCCAGA
>SZWC01000587.1:327912-344456 GCA_023375785.1 Penium margaritaceum | reverse complement strand
TCCAACCTACCTGCGCCCCACATACCTGCACCACCCCTACTTGCGCCCCACCTACCAACGTCCCACCTACCTGCGCCCCACCTACCTGCACCCCACCTACTTGCGTCCTACCAACCTGCACTCCACCTACCTGCACCCCACCTTCATACACCCCACCTACCTGCGTCCCACCTACCTACCCCTCACCTATCTATGACCCATCTACCTGTGCCCCAGCTACCTACACCCTACCTACCTGCGCCCCACCTACCCGCGCCTCACCTACCTGCGCCCCACCTACCTGTGCCCCACCTACCTGTGCCCCACCTACGTGCGTCCCACCTACCTACCCCCCACATGCGTGCGCCTTACCTACCTGCGTCCCACCTACCTGCATCCCACCTACCTGGGCCCAACCTACCTGCACCCCACCTACCTGTGTCCAACCTAACTGCAACTAACCTACCTCCACCCCACTTACTTGCGCCCCACCAACCTTCGCTCCACCTACCTGCACCCCACCTACCTGCAACCCACCTAATTGTACCAAACCTACCTGTGCCCAACCTACATGCGCCCCTTCTAGACAGAAGACATTCTATCAACGAATACCACAACTACCTTTTGACAGTTGCCAGTTTCAATGAATTGGGCACCGGTTATGAGAGNATCGCCACCCCAGTAGCCCACCGCTGCCTGAGCGAAACATCAGAGCAGAGGTACTTCCTCGTTGCTGAGTTTCCCTGGCAGCACCTTTCAGCCCTTTCCGCCCTGTGTTGGAGCGTGGAGGCACGCATTGACACCAACCCAGATCTCTTTCCCCCTCCTGCTGGCCTCCCACCAGGCTCCCAATCCATCGTCACCATCACGAATTACTCTACATCACCAGCATCAGGTTCAGCATACATCTTTCTCACCTTCCGCACAGAGGATGCATGTTCAACTTACCTCGGCCTCAAAGACCTTGAGGTACTCGCAGACGCTCCCATTGTCCTAGGATCCCCTGCCTCACAACCCACACAAGAAGACCCCACCCGTACGGCCGCACCACGATGCATCCTCTTCACTGCAACTCTCTGCAGATCCCTCCCGTCTGCACTTGAGGACCGCTTTGGTCTCATGCCCGGTGCAACAACCCCCCCAAAACCCAAGGTCCAGGTCGACGTGAAGGATGCCCCCTCCCCCCCCCCTCCTTCCGCATTGAGGAACTCAAGACATACTTCACGCAGCCGGACCCACCCACCCCAGGCAGCTCTGACCCCTCTCCACCTTTCCTTGNCACCAACCTTCGCTCCACCTACCTGCACCCCACCTACCTGCAACCCACCTAATTGTACCAAACCTACCTGTGCCCAACCTACATGCGCCCCTTCTAGACAGAAGACATTCTATCAACGAATACCACAACTACCTTTTGACAGTTGCCAGTTTCAATGAATTGGGCACCGGTTATGAGAGCATATAAGAATCCAGAGCACGCAGCTTGTAAGTCATAACAAAATACATTGGTCACGCCTACAGAATGCGCAGTAATATTAATAGTAGCTGGAATAGGAAGATCAGGGGTGATTGTAGCACAGGTAAGGAGATCGATAGTTTTTGGATCTGTATTTGTTTTATTTTGCTGTCCATCAACCACTTGTATACCCATGAAGGAGCCCCCTTTGCCTTTGCCTTTGAGAATACCCCTTTCGTGGACTCCTGTCCTAGATACAATCCATTCATGGATAGCATTGACCATTTTTTCTAATTCTTCGTTAGCAATAATATAGTCAAAAGGTTGGATATGAGGTCTTGACGGTGACTTATTGTCACTTAATGACGTCGTGCATCTTGTTTACTGGGAGGCAAAGTGTGTAATCTTGGCTTTTATGGTGGCCCATTCTGAGACAAAGGGGGCAATGAATGACACATGGGAAACAATGATCTCTGAGACATTCTTCTAGAAACCGAGATTTTGGAGGTGGGAGTTGTTTAAGCGCCAGAGCCCAGGGCCAAGCAACTAGTGAGCAGATGAGAGCACAACACTTGGGTAGGAGCTGTGGTCGCCAAGGCAAGAGGATAGGGGAATGTGTGAGGCACTTTTGAGGCTGACCACAAGTGATTTGGAGACACATATCCTATCAAGACGATAGGACTTTCCGTGAGGGGAGATGAAAGCAATTTCCTTTGACATGGGGTGAAGGGCGGGTTTAGAAATGGTGATGGCAAGGGTGTGAGAGGAGGAGCCGTTATAGTGTGGGTTAGAGAGGTCAAGGGAATTGTCCAGTGTGCAGTTGAAGTCTCCGTCAAGCACAAGTCGCTCCTCGCGAAGCGGATAGAGAACTCTTTGAGCATTCTCATAGGGAGAGCCACGTTCTCCAAGATGTTGAGGTGCTTGAAAAAGGTCGATATGAAGAGGAAAGTCATGGAGCATGGCCTTAACAAACAAGAGGCGGCCTGTGCTTGATCAGTTCATGGTTTTGAGTGTGATGTTTGGGTTAGAGGTGAGGGTGACAATGCCGGCCCTCTTGGAAAGGAGACAGTGGGAGCAAGATGGACATGGAAGGCGGAGTATATTGTGGAGTATCACCATCACCAAACTGTTGCACGAACCCTAAGGAACCATGCAACAGTCCCAGTGATGTTTAAACCACGTGATATGCGGAAAGTTTGCACAAAGAAGGCAGAGGCACCGCCACAACTTCTACATTGCCGGTGCATGCTTTGATCTTCATCGTGTTGTCCAAACACACCCCCCTTAAGTGATCCAGATGTTAGAATCGTGAAACCTTGTTTTTGATCGCGATCAAAGGTCGTTTTCCTACCCTCATGCAATCTTGGTCTGATGGTTCTCATTATTTCCCAGCTCCTTTGCTGTTTCTAGATGGAAAGGACGGTTGTATTCTTGATATCAAAACATCGCTTTTGAACTATTCACATCGTGATGAAGAGGTGGTTTCAGAACCCTCAATGCTGATCGGCTGATTGCTCACTAACTAAACATTAACAAATTTGAAAGCTACCTACAATGCTGTACAAAGATAAAATGATGTCGTCATGCGCGATATTGAGCGTAGTTTGAAGTACGTGCAACATTGCTGAGTATCACCATTGTGACATTGAGGGATGTGCAGAAGTCACCCTGATATTCAATATGGTAATGGGAATTTTAACAACGCTCTACGAATTTTTCTACCACACTGAGTATTGCACATGAAATCATCAAATGACCTTCGAAGAGTGCGGTAGGTATTTTCTGAAATCCGTCAACATTCAGTCAGCAAGGGATCAGCTTATCCACACCGGTTCATTGGGATGTGAATCATTTATGAGCAATGTTTACAGGTCTAAAATGTGGCTCTAACGTTTAGTTAAAGGAAACAAAGATTCTGGAAAAATGTCTGGAAAGTCTGGGAAAAGAAGTTTGGAAACGCCAAAAAATGTCAGACCAAGATTCCATGAGGATGAGAAAAAAACTGCTTTCCAGTTGAACGCTTGTAGGTCACTGCTCCCATCACCAGAAAGATGGGCTAGGCTGATGTGAGTGATTCATAACATTGCGATTGGCAACTTGGATTCACGATGGTAATATCTTGCTCACTTCGGGGGGGGGGGGGGGGGGGGGGGGGGGTCTCTTTGGACAACGCGATGAAAATCTAACCATGCACTAGCCATGTTAAAGAAGTGGTGGTGCTCGTTTCCTATTCGTGCAGATTTTCCAAAGATCACGTGTTCTGGATATCTCGGGAACTACTGCACTATCCCTCAATGTTACGGTGGCTGGTGCAAGGCCCCTAAGACAAAAAAACAGATTTTGTGTTGATTGTGACCGTACCTCAGAGGGCGACCCTGATTAGGGTGTGTTATCTTGAGGTCGCATGGGCGCGATTGCATATGGACACGTAACCCCACCCAGCCCAAAAATTCTACGCGATCGCGGTCGACGACAGCTCAACTTGAACGTGTAGGACCTCCTCATTGATGCATCCGTCTGCTGTCCCTAGAGTGAACTGGACGAGTCATCGGGGGGTTGCATGGGCGTGTGACCCAGTCCATCCATGCGACTCCAAGAGAACATACCCTTAGTTGCCTGAAGGTCATTATGTTACACAGAATGGCAGTGGTTGGGAAGGGCTGAAATAATTCCGAAAGTTCACTCACTCATATGTTTATTCATCCACTCCGTATGTGGATGGATTGGTGTGGCTGTTGCGGAAGTGAGCGGAGGACACCGACTCTTCTAATGTGTATTTCTGCATTTCTGTATTTTGCTAGAAATAGCAACAAAAAGCGATGGGCAAGCACGTACAAGTTGGTGGAATACAGAGGTCTGGTTTGGGTAGCAACCAAAATGTATGCCTCCTGTTACTGGATTTCAATTACTGTGTGCACCGGCTGCCAGGCACACCTGGCAAGGACGGAGGACTAGTCCGTGCAGCATCATGTCTAGTGAGTTGAGAGATTTCGACACTTTTCCAAAATAGTTCCCAAAACCATTTTGAAACATCCAGTTTTTTATGATTCTGAACAGGGGCAAACTGGAAGTGGATGAACGGAACTTTGGTCACCCACTTTTGGGACACCAGATTTCTGAGGTCCTCAAATGCTGATGTCACAGGGTGAGTGGGTGAGATTGCCTTGCCCACTCACCCCTTCCCAGCAGCGGCCAAGGATTGAACAACGTGGAACGTAGAAAGTTGGTCAGACAGTAGGAGTGTGAAAATGTCGTCAACATCCAGGCTAAATGCCACGAGTCAGGTACATCGCAATAAAAATTTTCATTAGAACGTATCATGATGTTACAGTCATCGACCACTGATTAATAACAGACACAACTGAAATAATCTACTTGAGTGCTCTTTAGACTTTGCACACCCAATCGCCGCATACCCCCCTCTAATTCTTGTGATTCAATGCTCATGACTTGTATTGCAACGAGTGTCAACGGTGGTACGATCACGCAATATACAGAATTGAAGTATTTTCCATCAAGTTTTTGAGGTGAACGCAACCCGGTGTATTGCTTATTGCTGCCTATTTAATGCAGTTCAAGCTGGATGGCATGAGTACACGGTAAGAATCCTGGGACCCTTTTCTTCCTTTCCATACAGGGGCATTTTTACTGTGAACTTCATGTGTCAGTGTTAGTTTTTTGTCACAACCACGAGGAAAATTTACCAAAGACTGCTTCCCTGGTCAATGGCGTGAACAGCATGTCCGTGGTCGTAGAAGTCGACATTGTGCTTCCTGCATGGAAATGAGTCAGCATTTGGCAGGAACTGTGAAGCTTGGCTAAGGTAAACAACTTTGCCGTAAAACATGCATGATACTAGCCGTGTCCAAAAACACAGGAGCTTGGGTTGATATCAGCATCTTGCATATTAGCATCTTAGAGTTTACCAAACAATACCTTAGTGAGGATCTCACCATCCATATAAACATGATTTCGTTTCCAGTTCATGCCAGTGTGAAGCACACTTGTGCTGGGCTCCCATGGTAGGTAGTCAGAAGCTAGAACTCACCCAAAGTAGCGGGAACAGCTTTGGCATGCTGATATGGCAGTGGTCAATGCACACGTGCGCCTCGGGATGAGGCTTGGCACTCAAACCTGGAAAAGAGTAGGAAATCAGGGTGACTTCAGAAGTCATGTACAGTATCCGTGCACCATTTGGCTTTCAGAAGTCAGTGCCATGACTTAAAACGATGAGCCTCCCTCAGATTATTTTGACGGAGGACAAATTTGTATTTTTTATAGTCAATACTTTATTACGTCTAAGTTACAGATATCCTTCACTAAAAAATGATAAAATTCAGCAGTCTTAATCTGAAAGCTTTGAACTAGCTATTCATGCACCTCAAGAAGATGACGAATCTCTAGCAACCGGTTCCTGGATGACTGGTTGTGCAACTCGAGCATGCACTGCCATGTACCCAAGATTTCAGTCATCCTTTGAAGATGACTGGACACTTGTTGTTGAAGAATTGCCCCTCCGCATACCCAAATGCGGCGCCGGGAGGCGCTGACGAGCCGCCAGAAAATGGAAACTCCGCTCCGGCGGATCTGGCGACTCGACATTTGCTCGGATCCTAAAATGGAGGATTTTCCCTGAAAGTTGACAAGTTGCTGAATCCGGTGCAAGTTGTTTCGCCGGAATCGGACAAGTATCGAGGGAGATATGGCTTTCCAAAGTTGGGGTATGCGCAGCGGCTCTGGGAGCTGGCTGTGACTCGACCAGACCGAGTAACAAAAATACCATCTGGAGAAAATGCTCCGATAGGCCTGCCGAGGCGTCCGGTGGATGATCCACCTGATCCGGCGGATCATCCACCGGATCCAGTGGTGCAGGTTGTTACCGAGGGACTTAGCCAAAATCCTGGCTTGGCGACTGAAACTCAGTAGTACGTTTTGTTACTCGGCGACTTAGTCAAAATTCTGAGTGCAGGTCCGCGGACAGGTTTCGAACCTCGTCACACCCCATCACCAAGCACGATCCAAAAGTGGGTAGGGTACATGGAAACAGTGCAGGGGACCCCCACACCATGTGCAATGGGACATGCGCCTTGGGAAAGGCGCTTTGCACGTGAATGAAGGCGCCACGGCGAGTGGCGGCGTCAGGCTTCTGTGGTGGGTGAGACCTGCGCTTCGGCAAGCATAACTTGAGCTACGCTTGGCCGAATTGCGCGCGGTTTAGTGCGTTGGAAAGCTCATGACTAGCCCTATAAATGTTGTGATCATGTCTATGTTCAAAAACCAACGCAAAACGACGTTATTCCCTTCGCAAATTGACTGTCTCTAAATTTCTGCTCACATAGCGTGAGGCGACCAGAAAGCTCACGCTCAATCTCAGATTCGCCCAAAACAGTAGACGTGAACCACAAGAGACGATCAGAAAAACTTCGGGACCGTACCACGCGGATCTCATCCTGACAAAGGGTTATGGGCCCACGGGTCTGAACGCCTCCAACGTTTACGTCTTCTACAGCGCACGGGATCGTCATCTTGGACGTCGCCGTGAAGTTCTGAGAACTCGTCGGAGTAGCAGCTGCGCACATGGCGCAGAAGGAGATGCAGCCCATTCAGAAGTATGCGGGTGGCCCAGGCTTCGGGCTATGGAGGTGGCAGTTTGAACTGCACCTCTCGCAAAAGGGGTTGCTGGACGTCATGCTGGGAAAGGAGGTGCTCACAGAGGCGACTGCTACGGACGCGGAGAAGCAGGCCTTCAAAAAGAAGAACACGGAGGCGCTCATGCTCCTGGTGTCCGGGACGGCCGAGTCGTAGTGGGGCTACTTCCAAGGCTGCAAGCTGGCAGCCGAAGCTTGGCAAAAGCTCTATGCCATCCACCAATCCAAGTCGCTCGCGAACAAAAACTTCGCGATGAAGCGACTCCTCACGGTGAGAATCGAGGAGGGAGATGATGTCATCTCCGCCATGCAGCAGATCGAGTCGCTCGCCTCGCAATGCAATGACGTGGGGTGGAAGATCGACACGCAACTGCAGACGATGGCCCTCCTCATGGCCCTACCTGACAGTTGGGGCCCACTCATCACCGTCCTCGGAGGATGGTCGGAGGACAAGCTCACCTATGGCGCGGTCGTAGAGTACATCCGCAACGAGGCGGAGCGCCGGAGCTGCGGGGATACCTTGTCTTCCTCATCGGCCCTCATCACCAAAACACGCGGTGGCGGAAGCGGGGGCCGAACAAGTGGCGGAAAGGGCGGCGGCAAGAAGGGTGCCAAGAAAGGTGCGTGCCGCAACTGTGGCAAGGAGGGCCATTGGGCCCGCGAGTGCCCGGAGGAGGCGAAGACCAGCGGCAAAAACAGCAAGGGCAGGTCGCTCCTCAACGGCAACAAGAATAACTTCCTCAAGAAGGCCAACAGGCGGTGCCTGGATTCCGAGGCCAAGGAGCACACCCAAGTCGAGAAGGTGGGGTTCGTCACCTACGAGAAGTCCTCCAAGTCAATGGTGGTCGCGAACGACAAAGTCGAGCCGGCGGCCGGCCAAGGCGACGTGGAGGTGGAAGTCGTGGTGGGCGGTAAGAAGGAGCTGTGCACAATCCGTGATGTGCAGCACGTCCCTGGCCTGGCTGACATCCTGAGTGTTAGCCGCTTGACGGAAAAGGGATATAAGTTGCTCTTCCGTAGGAAAGGCGCAGTGGTGCGCATCGATGGCGACGGCGAGGTCGTGCTGGAGGCAAAGCGCGAGGGCGGTCTCTACATCGTGGAGACCAAGGTGGTCCCCGCGGCATCCGACGCAACAGATTCGCAGGAGCGTGTCGTCAACATGGCCAAGGGAGGAAGCGCTGATCTGGAGCTCTGGCATCGACGGTTGGGGCATTCGGCGCCCGCAACCGTTAAGGAGATGGCGAAGCGCGACATGGTGCGCGGCCTCGTCATCGACGGTGCAGACGCGGCAGCAGATGCAGCAGCGCACAAAAACTACGAGCCCTGCATTTTGGGCAAGGCGCGGCGCAAGCCGTTCAACGAGAACGCGGCTCGCGCAAAGGACCTGCTGGAGGTCGTGTACAGTGACGTGTGCGGACCGTTCAAAACGCCGTCAAACGGCGGCTTCAGATACTTCGTCACCTTCATTGACGACTGCAGTAGGAAGCTCTACGTGTACTTCATGAAGCGGAAAGGCGAGGTCCTGGACCGGCTGAAGGAGTACGTCCCAACGGTAGAGAGGCAGACTGGCCGGAAGGTCAGAGCGCTACGCAGTAACAATGGCGGAGATAACGTGGGCTGCAGCGGGTGGATGAAGCAGCAGGGCATCAAGTGGGAACCGAGTACGCCGTACTCGCCACAATCCAATGGAGTGGCGGAGCGGGCGAACCAGACGCTGCTCAACATGGTGCGGACCATGCTTGTGGATGCGGGGTTGCCGCGAGGTTTCTGGGCAGAGGCTGTGCGTACAGCGAGCTACACCATCAACCTCACCCCAACAGCGGTGCTGAAGGGTAAGGGAGGCTGGAAGACGCTGCAGGAGGTTTGGGGCGGGCGCAAGCCAAACGTGGCGCACCTGAAGGTGTTCGGGTGCAAGGCCCACGCGATGGTGCAGGCGGCGCAACGACACGACAGTAAGCTGGAACCACGGGCAAAGCCGTGCTTGTTCCTCGGCTATGAGAGTGCGCAAAAGGCGTATCGGCTCTAGGACCCGCGCACGCAAGAGATCATCCGCAGCCGTGACGTCGAGTTTGACGAGCAGCAGAGCTTTAGCAGCAGCAGCAACGACATGAGCATCGGGAACACTCCAAAACAGGGGGAGTGGTTCCAGCTCCTTGACTACAAGGAGGAGCCGGCGGACGCGGAGGTCGATGATGCGGCGTCGGAGCGCAGCGGTGCAGCAGGTGCAGCAGCCGACGCGGAGGACTCCGACGATAATGCAGCTGGTCTGGAGATCCGGCGGAATGATCCGTCGAAGGAGGCACCGCGGGTGACGAAGCGCGCACTCCCGGCGGAGTTCGCGTCGGGCGTCAGAGAAAAATCCTCCGGACGCGCCGCTCGTCTGGTTGATGGTTGACCGGAGCGGGAAGAATCCTCCGGAAGCTGTCCGGTTGATGATTCACCGGAGCGGGCTGAGTCGGAAGGATCGCAGCAGAGCGACGAGACGCCGCCAAGACTGCCGCGCCGCAGCGGGAGGCAGTGGAGAGCAGGGAAGCGCTTCGACGCAGGCACCGGTCGATGGATTGGTATGACGCGGTGCATGTTGGCTGCATCAACGGAGCCGACGACCGTGCAAGAGGCGCTTACGCGGCCCGAGGGAAAGCAGTGGGACGCTGCCATCAAGTCGGAGTTAGCATCCATTACAGAAAACGACACGTGGCAGCTGGTTGACAGGAGGAAAGACGCCAAGGTCATCGGCTCCAAGTGAATCTTCAAACCAAGTTCACGAAGGAAGGTGTGATTGACAAGTACAAGGCGCGGCTCTTGGCGAAGGGGTACGCACAGCGTAAGGGCGAGCACTACGATGAGACGTTCGCCCCCGTCGCCAAGTTCACAAGCATCCGGGCGATCCTTGCGGTGGCAGCCGCGAAGGACATGGAGCT
The DNA here is from genome assembly GCA_023375785.1 of Penium margaritaceum. Taxonomy (NCBI): domain Eukaryota; kingdom Viridiplantae; phylum Streptophyta; class Zygnematophyceae; order Desmidiales; family Peniaceae; genus Penium; species Penium margaritaceum. Next base: position 334,452 of record SZWC01000587.1, on the reverse strand, counting down.
CCACCAAATGGACGTAAAGACGGCCTTCCTCAATGGCATCATCGACAAGGAAATCTACATGGAGGTGCCGGAGGGGGTGGAGGCGCCGGAGGGCAAGGTGTGCAAGCTGCGGAAGTCCTTGTACGGGCTAAAACAATCGCCCCGATGCTGGTACCAACAGATGGACAGCTTCATGGCACAACTCGGCTTCAAGCGCTGTGAGGCGGATCATAGTGTGTACGTGCGGCGCAGCAGGAAGCTCCATCAGATTGTCGCACTCTACGTGGACGATCTGATCTTGTGCTCCTCAGACCTGCCGAGCCTACAGCAGCTGAAAGAGCAGCTGAGCAGCAGGTTCCAGATGTCGGACATGGGGGAGCTGGAGTTCTACCTCGGGGTGAGCATTACGCGGAACCAGAGGGCGCGCACGCTTGAGCTGGGGCAGGCCAAATACGTGGCCGAGGTGTTGAAGCGGTACGGCATGGAGGACTGCAAACCAGTGTGCAGTCCTGTCTCCACGACCTATGAACTGAGTGCGGCAATGGCGCCGCAAACAAAAGAAGAGCGGGAGGATATGGCAGGGGTGCCTTACCAATCGGCGGTGGGCAGCCTCATGTACGCCATGGTGGCGACTCAACCGGACCTGGCCTACGCGGTGGGCCAAGTGAGCAGGTACGTGGCCGACCGAGGGCCACTACACTGGCAGGCGGTCAAGCGCATCCTCCGCTACCTGCAAGCGACGCGGCACGCGCGCCTGAGGTTCGAGGGCAAAGGGCGGGCGGACCCTTTGTGTCTCGTCTGCTACACGGATGCAGACTACGCTGGCAATGTGGACAAGCGGAAGTCCACATCCGGCTACGTGTTCTTCCTCGCTGGTGCAGCGGTCTCGTGGTGCAACAGGAAGCAGGACTGCGTCGCCACCTCCACAATGGAAGCTGAGTACATCGCGCTGGCCGAGGCGGTCAAGGAGGCGGTGTGGCTCCGCAGGTTGCTGGGGGAGCTGGGCGTTCCGCAGCTGGAGCCTACGGTGGTGCACGAGGACAACACCGGCTCCATCTCGCTGACCAACAACCCGACGCAGCACAGGAGGACGAAGCACATTGACGTGCGTTATCACTATGCACGGGACATGGTCGAGAAGGGGCAGGTGGTGCTGCAGCACTGCAGCACGCACAACATGCTTGCGGATTGCTTGACCAAAGCGCAAACCGCGGACCGGCACGCGATGAGCGTGGCCGGACTTGGGATGACCAGCTATGATGGGCTGGAGGGCACAGCGGAAGATGAGTGAGAGCAAGCAGGAGCAGCGGGCATGGAAGGTGCAAGGGGGAGAATGTTGAAAAATTGCCCCTCCGCATGCCCAAATGCGGCGCCGGGAGGCGCTGACGAGCCACCAGAAAATGGAAACTCCGCTCCGGCGGATCTGACGACTCAACATTTGCTCGGATCCTAAAATGGAGGATTGCCCCTGAAAGTTGACGAGTCGCTGAATCTGGTGCAGGTTGTTAGGCCGGAATCAGACAAGTATCAAGGGAGATATGGCTTTCCAAAGTTGGGGTATGCACAGCGGCTCTGGGAGCCGGCTGCTACTCGAAATCCGGTCGATGATCGACCGGACCGAGTAACAAAAATACCATCTGGAGAAAATGCTCCGATAGGCTTGCCGAGGCGTCCGGTGGATGATCCATCTGATCCGGCGGATCATTCACCGGATCCAGTAGTGCAGGTTGTAACTGAGGGACATACCCAAAATCCTGGCTTGGCGTCCGAAACTCAGTAGTACGTTTTGTTACTCGGCGACTTAGTCAAAATTCTGACTGCAGGTCCGCGGACAGGTTTCGAACCTCGTCACACCCCATCACCAAACACGACCCAAAAGNGGAGCCTACGGTGGTGCACGAGGACAACACCGGCTCCATCTCGCTGACCAACAACCCGACGCAGCACAGGAGGACGAAGCACATTGACGTGCGTTATCACTATGCACGGGACATGGTCGAGAAGGGGCAGGTGGTGCTGCAGCACTGCAGCACGCACAATATGCTTGCGGATTGCTTGACCAAAGCGCAAACCGCGGACCGGCACGCGATGAGCGTGGCCGGACTTGGGATGACCAGCTATGATGGGCTGGAGGGCNNTGCCGAGGCGTCCGGTGGATGATCCATCTGATCCGGCGGATCATTCACCGGATCCAGTAGTGCAGGTTGTAACTGAGGGACATACCCAAAATCCTGGCTTGGCGTCCGAAACTCAGTAGTACGTTTTGTTACTCGGCGACTTAGTCAAAATTCTGACTGCAGGTCCGCGGACAGGTTTCGAACCTCGTCACACCCCATCACCAAACACGACCCAAAAGTGGGTAGGGTACGTGGAAACAGTGCAGGGGACCCCCACACCATGTGCAATGGGACATGCGCCTTGGGAAAGGCGCTTCGCACGTGAATGAAGGCGCCACGGCGAGTGGCGGCGTCAGGCTTCTGTGGTGGGTGAGACCTGCGCTTCGGCAAGCATAACTTGAGCTACGCTTGGCCGAATTGCGCGCGGTTTGGTGCGTTGGAAAGCTCATGACTAGCCCTATAAATGTTGTGATCATGTCTATGTTCAAAAACCAACGCAAAACGACTTTATTCTCTTTGCAAACTGACTGTCTCTAAATTCCTGCTCACATAGCGTGAGGCGACCAGAAAGCTCACGCTCAGTCTCAGATTCGCCCAAAACAGTAGACGTGAACCACAAGAGACGAGAAAAAAAACGTTGGGACTGCACCACGCGGATCTCATCTTGACACTTGCCACCTCAACAACCCACACCTCTGTTCCATGTCTCTCTCCTTGCTAGTGTCGCTGTCCACTCTGCCTACTCGTCGACCATGGACCTGTTTCCTGAATGCCAAGCCTTGTACGACACATCNACACCATGTGCAATGGGACATGCGCCTTGGGAAAGGCGCTTCGCACGTGAATGAAGGCGCCACGGCGAGTGGCGGCGTCAGGCTTCTGTGGTGGGTGAGACCTGCGCTTCGGCAAGCATAACTTGAGCTACGCTTGGCCGAATTGCACGCGGTTTGGTGCGTTGGAAAGCTCATGACTAGCCCTATAAATGTTGTGATCATGTCTATGTTCAAAAACCAACGCAAAACGACGTTATTCTCTTTGCAAACTGACTGTCTCTAAATTTCTGCTCACATAGCGTGAGGCGACCAGAAAGCTCACGCTCAGTCTCAGATTCGCCCAAAACAGTAGACGTGAACCACAAGAGACGAGAAAAAGAACGTTGGGACTGCACCACGCGGATCTCATCTTGACACTTGCCACCTCAACAACCCACACCTCTGTTCCATGTCTCTCTCCTTGCTAGTGTCGCTGTCCACTCTGCCTACTCGTCGACCATGGACCTGTTTCCTGAATGCCAAGCCTTGTACGACACATCTGTGTCCATCACCGGACCTGTCGGATTTCTGAAAATTCCTTCCTTCTCTCCCGCGCCCATTGCCTCTGGTGATGACAACCAGCGTCGGAGCTAAGGGTGTTCGCAAGTCCAGACTCTCAAGTCTGAGCCTAGACTTGGACTTGCAAGTCCGAGTCTGGGCCCAGACTCGGACTTGCAAGTCTGGGCCCAGACTCGCAAGTCCACAGACTCGCAAGTCTGGGTCATTTGGACTCGCAAGTCTGGTCTGACAGACTTGCAAGTCTGTGGCCAAAATCGGACTCAAAGAGGCATAGATGCTATAATTTTCACAGTGGTTGTTCTCAATTCCATTGAATATGCTTCTATCTTCATGAGAAGGGCCACACAAGGTAGATGTCTTGTGTTTGCACTTGGTCATTACAATGTTTTACTCTATGCCTCATATTGTATGAGCACCTCTTGGACTTGCAAGTCCGAGTCGAGTCTGGGACCCTGGACTTGGACTTGCGAGTCTGGGAGTGGACTTGGACTTGCGAGTCCGACTTGCGAGTCCCAACTTTTGGTGAACACCCTTAATCGGAGCTGGGAGGAAAATTTCATAGCGCACGATGGCCCATGCGGGAGTAGGTCGCATATGCCCACCAAGTCAGAAGGTCTTCGTGACATGGACACTGGTTTCAACGTGCACTTGTGCATTGGCGGCGCTCAACCTGAGTCTGAGCGACACAGCAAACTTGTGCCATGTCCCTCCATGCCCTTGGCATGTGGGCGAACCAATCTTGCTGACCAGATGGAGGCCCTTGCACCAGCCATTGTGGCAAAGCCGGTCCCATTTTTCGACAATGTGGATGCACTCAAGAAAAGCCTTTGTGGGTCCCAACCAATGCCTGGAGGAGGAATCGCGAAGGGGTGGTGGACCACGGAGTGCGACATGAAGTTGGTACAAGATGCTGTGAGTTTTGCAGATGTACATTGTCGCAGGAGGGGGTGGCAAGCGGAGGTGCATGATGACCTTGTGAAGAAGCTGTTCTTGCTCTGGTCTCTGGCAAAACCGCAAACCTCTCCGCAGGTCAAAAGCCGTCTGAAAATCATCAGGCGTGTTTAGTGACTTGCCCGCGTGTAGTGTACACACCATTTTTAGGATTGAAAATGGTCTTCAACCATGCTCCCCACGTTTTGGGGGTCAAAACAGTTGTCTCAAGGAGTCCAAGTCTGGGAAAATATGTCTTGGCTCGAGTCCCGTGTGACTCTAGCCTCGAAAATGATAATTTTCCAGTTTTGGGGCAAGGAGGGTGTCACGATGGGAATCCACTGCATCACTCCTCCTCCACACAAGGTATGGTTAATCAAGGCCATTCCACACACTGGTTTTCTAGTGTGTTCCTTGAGTGTTCGCTCTCCTAAGTAATGCTTTGCACCAATCCCATATACTCATTCCTTAATGTATGGAAGGATTGTACCCTTTGTTTTTTCTCATTTGTAAATGCACTTCTTGAGGGAACTAGTCTTGAGTTTTACACCATATTTATTCTTGTCTTATGTGGGGAGTGAATTTTTTTTATTGGATGGAGCCTAGGCCTAGTGTGTGCGTTGAACTAGTATGTGTGGTGGTTTTTCTAATCATCTAATCATCCAAAGAAAAATAGACTAAAATTGCATCAATTTTGTTCGTTTTCTCAAGTCTCCAAATACTAGTTAAGCGCACCGGTTTTGATATTTTTCACCAATCTCGCTATGTCGTCCCATTGTGGCATTCACATAGGGTTCCCTTTGTAGAATTCGTTTTTTATTATGAAGGCTTTTATCCATGTTTTTTATAGGCATATGTTTAGGTTCACTCGTTGTGTGGTGTAGTTTATTCCGGAGAGATCCGTGATTTCCACATGTAAGAAAACATTTTCCATATTTTTCTATACACGTGGTACAGCTTAGTGTACAGGGGTAGTGCATATGGCGAGTGTAGTTGTGTTTTTGGGAAAGCGCATTCATCATGCACTGAGTGTACGCTTAACGTTGGCCAAAATAAATGGTAAATGAGACAAAAAAGCTCATTGAGAAACAAACCATCTTTGATCGCTATACAAACACAACGGCGCTAAGAGGCAAACTCCCTGAAAGAATAAGGGTCTCGATCTTTTGGTGGCAGTCCATGAGAGAGCAGAATCATTGGAACATCACTCTAACATGGGCACTCTTTTTTCATGTAACCTGTGCGACAGATGCTCACATAAACTAAATGCACGTGGCTGTTGGCACATGCCGGGGCACCAGACACCAACAAATTCATCCTCGTCATGATTCCACATTGAAAATGAGGAAACAAAAAATCGATAAAGTGGATCGACAGATATTGCCGACCAATAACCTTCTAAAACAGCTTGAAAGTGCTGGAAATGGGGCTACATCTGCGGGGCAATGTTATTGTCTGTGGACCACTTCTCTCATGTGGACAGGACCGGTATACCGATGCCAGTATCGGACAAATGTAGATATGCACGTTTTTTACAAAATGAGAAATTACGGTTTCCCATTTTTTTTGGAAGTTACGGTTGATTTTGTAGGCAAGACAAAGTGCAAAACTTGCAACTTCGCTCTGTCTGGTGACTTGTTGCAAGAATCGGAATGGGAATTTGAGGAGGCTAACCATATTCATCGTGATCAATGTTGGATCGCCTATCACATGCCACAAGAACCATCCACGAGATCACTTACTCCGACACATTATCAACCATTCACGATTCAAACCATCAAACTATGTCATTGAAAATCGATCCCAAACTGGGGAGCATGAATCATCCCCAGTCCTTTGTCACGCCATGTCGGCCGTCGTCGTCCAAAAAGCAAGGACGTGTTGTTAGCCGCTCAATCTGACAGCTCCATGGACAGAGAGCCATGTCAGTTTAAAAAAAGGGTCGAATACACAAAAAAGACAATAAATTTTCCGGAACTGACACAATAAATTCAAGGACTGATAGACATCATCAAGATTCTTCTCTAAAGAAAACAATTGAGGACTAGAATAATACAGAAGGCATTTATTTCTTTTAAAAAACATATAAATGAAGGAATACAAATCAAAAAATGGATGGAAAGAATTTTTTGGAGAGGGGGGAGAGAGGGAGAGAGAGAGAGAGAGAGAGAGAGAGAGAGAGA
>SZWC01000587.1:246993-277699 GCA_023375785.1 Penium margaritaceum | reverse complement strand
CACCACTGCCACCACCGCTGACGTAGCCGATTTTGCTTCTAGTGCCATCAACATGACCATGGTTGCCGCCATCATCCCTTCTGTCGCCACTGATGCCGCTGCCCTTGCTAAATCCTCCTCCTCCTCCTCCTCCTCCTCCTCCTCCTCCATCTCTGTCTCCTGCATGGAAGCTGTGGAATCCCATGTGTCCCAAAGTATCTTCAATGACCAGAGCGCACGCTCCTCCCGCTGCTTGCTGACGAAACAAATCCTCAACTCTTGGCCGAGAAAGAGGCCGCTCACCATCCTTCTCACGTTCAAAAACGGGGACGAATGCGTCTGATTTCACGATGAGCTCCAGGTCTCTTTCCATTGGATCCAAGGGCCTTGGTCCCCTGGATCTCTGAGCTACTCTGAATGCTGAAGCAGTCTGCATGAGAGTGTCGCGGCCGCGTCCCATAGTGACATTCATGGAAGGCGCAGAGCAAACCGAGGCAGTAGCAACAGCTTCTGTAGCTGCGGCAAGTAAACCTGATGTTGGACCCATGGCAGTGGGAGCACGACGGGGTGAAGCATGACATGCACATGGGAACAATGACGCAGGGGATCCACATGGTGTTCTCAAAACTTCTCCACCAGGTGCTCCTTTTGGGAGCCCTTGTGTTGGGCCTGCTGCTGCCTGAGTGGGACACAGAACTTCTCCCTTTGAAACTTCGTCAAAATCACCAGCCAAATCTGAAAAGGCGAATTCAGAGAAGTGGAGCCCACTGACATCACCAGGGGCTAGAACAGCGCTCTTAGCAGGAGCTGGAACGGCACCAATGCTGCGTTTTGACATTCGTGGAGTGGCAGCTTTGTCGGAACTTAACATTTTCTCATGGAGCCTTGACCGACCACAGAGGCTTGTCGTTGGGTGTCCTTCCCAAATTCCAGCACCGGCGCCACCACTAGTTGGAGGAGGGTACGAGACATCAGCGCATGTAGTCCAGACAGGAACACGGTCAGAAGCGAGGGCAATGGCTGCTGTGCTAGGATGTCTGCAGGCGTGGGTCTGGGAAGCAATGTGGCAGTTTGTTCCATGACTTGCCACGGGAGAACTTCCATCTGCGACGATTACAGCAACTTCAGCGACATTAGCGTAAGACGAGGCATTCAGCCCAGGACTGATGCTGCCATGGCCGACCAGAGTTGTGCCTGGTGCAAGGTGAGCGCCTCCTGAGGAGATGAGGATCCCGTGAGGAGAGGGTGTCGACGCCGAAGGGCGGAGGATGGGAGGGGATGCAGATGCCAAAGGGAGGTGGATGGGAGAGGATGCTGATGTCAAGTTGTGTGCAGCAAAGCACTTGTGACCAACTTCCCTTGCAGGTCTCACGAAGCAAATGTCTGGGCTGGTTCCTGGGAAACGAGGAGGCACATTCTCCAAGGCAGTAGGAGCAGCAGGACCACTGACTGGGACGCAGGTCGATGCTTCACCTGGAACACGAACAAAATGACCAGGTTGGTGGGCAGAGGTAGCCATCTCGGCAGCCTGTTTAGAGACGACAGAGACTGCTGCTGACGATGACCGATGGCCCAACTCGGAGCTGAAACCCATCTTCCAACCGGAAGTTGAAGGTGGAGTTGCGGCAAGGGCTCCATGGGTAAGACCAGCTGAAGGGTTGCTGTGGCCGAGAAGAGCAGAGCAATGGGGAGCATTTGGGTGGCCCTGGAGGTCCTCAGCATGACTGGTGACTTCAACAGCTACTGCCGCATGCCTTGAAGCAGGCAATGAGGCATGTGCCCATGCTGTACCGGCAGGGGCAGAATCACGTGCAGCTGCATTGTCACATGAAGGTGCAGCGGTTGCAAGCGCAGCAAAGGCCACCGACCTACTTTCTGCGGGCGTGGTCAGGCCCTCAAATCTCATTGCTGTAAGAGCAGTCAAACCGTCAGGCCCCATTGCCGTGACCAAAGCAAGAGCATTAGCAGCTGTTCCATCGGATTCCGGCCAAGCAGCCACGGGAGCGCTCTGGGTGGTTGCTGAAAGACATTGCTGTTGAACATTGAGATGCAGAAGGCCTTCGTCCTCCAAGGGCCTCACGTTGGCGGTGCTTTCGCTCCAGTTGCTTGTTGACAAGCAAAACGCATCGGACTCTGGAATGGCAGCAGGAGTGCCAGCTGCAGCACTTGCATGTCTTCTAGCCGCGGTCACGGGAGCCAGAGGAGCACCAGGTGAAATGTCTGTGCTCTGGACCAATGTAGCACGTCCCCCTCTCCTGGTCGCCTCGGCAGCGGCTTCAGCAGGAAGAGACGGGCAGTGGGAGGCGGGGTGCGAGTAGGAGGGCAGCATGGTGCTCAAACGTGCCCCAGCCGAACAGCAGCATGGCCGTGAGGATGCGCAGTGGTCGGGGTGAGGGGATGGACACAAGCGGGGTCTCGTCCAGCAGCAGCCGAGGCGTCCGTTTCAATCTGGAGAACCTAATCGATCTGAAGAAGCGCATCAGGAACTCGGGCGTCGGCTTTATTCCGGCTGGCTGCTGCGGCCACAGCAGGGGCCCTAGAAGCGCCAGCAGAAGCGAGTCTGCAGCACGGAGATCCCTGGCAGGCACAGCAGCACCAGCAGCAGCAACAGGGGGAGCAGCAGCAGAATGAGGCAGCACTAGCAGGTTCAGCGGGAAAAGGACTTCCAAATTTTTGTTTTTGTTTTTCGGGAAACCTCACAAAAAAGTTACCTGATATACTTGCCAACACCACGGAAGAAACAACCCCGGCAAAGATCGGTGGCAGATCTCTACGAAGGAAGCTTCGCAGAGTCCTTCGAAGACTCCAAACAGCTCCGTAGTGAAGAGACCTCGAAGCTGCGAAGTCTCTTGTAGGACTAGGGACGTTGTCGCTAATTTCTTTGGGCATAACAACCCTCCTACACTGTCTGTTGTTACATACCAAACGTACACTAGTGCCTAATCTTTCTATCAGAAGACAAATAGCCCACCGCGCATCAGAAACACAGTTTTAACCCTTCACGTCAAGAAAATTTCAAAAACATTCCCTTGCCCTCCGGAAAACCTTCTCGCACTTTCACACAACGTCCACCACTTCCAAGAATCGACGAAAAAAGTATCATGACCTTTCGGTTCACTTCTCAACGCATCGAGACATATCTCGATTAATAAAGATGAATCTTCCATCTTCCTCATCGCTCTTCCAAGCCCCCTGATTCCCCAGCGAAGCTTCTCGATCCAACCACTTCTGATGCGACTGCACACGCGTCTTTCGACAATCGACTCAACGACCTTGCCTGTGTCTCATTTGTTACTCAACACTTTTACATATTTTTCGATCATTTCGACACATGTTTTTGAATTAAACTTGCCGATAATTACAAATTTCTCGAGTGTTCCAAATTCTCACGTGCGTTTTGCCTCGCAACTTCTACCAAATCACCATCTATGGTCCGTTCGACACAACATCCGCGGGGGGGTTGTCAACGCCCTACCAAGCAATCAAACTTTATTTTCGCTGTGCCCAGTGACTTAAAAATGAAGACAGCCCAACTGTAGCGGGACGGCCGGTTCGGCCCTCCCTCCCCGCTGAAGCGAGGGTTGGTTACGCACCACCCCTCACTTGACGAGGGCTAGCCGACGGCCAACACTTTGCTGGCCGCCGGCCAGTTCGCTGACGGCCGGCTGAACGGCCGGCGGCCGGCAAAGTGACCGGCCGGCCAGCTGCCGGTTGCCGATCGCGGCCTCAGCCCGATCGGCGGCTGAGGGGCCACGAGGGCCTTGAGGGCGAGGCCTCGTGGCCTCATGCCCTCGCCCCCCCCCCCTCGCCCTCCTTGCAAATGAGCAAGCGAGGACGATGGTTAGGGGGAGCGAGGGTGAGGGCAAGGATGAGAGGAGCGCACGAGAGAAGTCGGCGCAAAATCATCAATCATGCCTCGCACGCGACGATTTCGCGCCGACGCGTCAAAAACAAAACTCAAGTTCGTTTACGACCAATTATGGGTTTCGAAACTCGAAAGCTCGTGCGAATGCACAAGTTCGATGTAAAAACCCCTGGTTTGGGTCCCAAAACCAGGGGTAAGGTTAAAAACAGAAATGAGCCTTTGGAGACTCTAAGTATTCGAGTCTCCCTGCTCTGGGTCGTTGATGATGATCGCCCCTTAGTCCTGCGAAGCGGGTAACCCTCTAATGCGGACTGAGAACGCCATTCCGCGAAATCCGACGACGACTTCAGAGCAGGAGCTGGAGGTTCTGGCCCGTTACAGTGGTTCTGAAAGCCGAACGACCCCCGCGACCAAGAGTTTGATGGAAACGGCGACTACGACATACATGAAACGTCGCCGTGAGCTGCAAGCAGCAACAAAACACCAAAATGGACCACGGCATCTACGCTTTACCGTTTGAAGCGCCGTGAAATGCGTTAGGAAGCTAGAGAAGAGCTATATTTTTTTGGGCTTCTTCTTCACAGACTGTTTTCCATCCCAGTGGGCTAGGGGAAAATTTTTGGGTCGGTATAGGAAGTACCCACCAAAACCACCTACTTTTCCCCTCTTCTCAAGGCTCCTTCAACTCCTCTTCAACCAAAAATTGGGGCGATGCCTTTCTCCTACACCAGAGACTCTCACGGCCTCAGAGAAAAAGAAAAAGGAGAAAAGCGCTACTTGGAGAATTTTTGGAGGCCTCCACATTGCCGTGGAGCACAAGAAAAGCACCTCCAAGGGGGGGTAGTCTTTTGCTTCTTGACCTTGTACTTGCTTGCTTATCTAGATTTTTTAGTTTTCCTAGTGCCGTGAGTCACAGATTAGGGTTATGCCTATAAACCCACGACCTTGTGCCAATGTGGTGGCCTAGGAAAACATAATTTCAAATTGAAATTGTCTCACCGATCGTGACAGCTTGTTTTTTCGGAGGCGATTCCTCCTTTAAGTTGTGGGGTGATCCTCACAACGGTCTTCACGTGCTAGTTGCATAGGCGACGAGATGGCAAGTGCCGGACCGTTCAAGACCAACAAGGGCAAAGTGGAAACGGCCTCACCACGAGCTCTCGGCGGACTCCAAATTTTGAGAGCCGTCGCCGCGAGCACGGCTGCGAATCCAAAGGCAACCATACCGCCTAAGGCAACCGTACCGCCTAAGGCCACCGTACCGCCTAAGGCAACCGTACCGCCTAAGGCCACCGTACCGCCTAAGGCCACCGTACCGCCTAAGGCAACCAACGCCAACCTCGGCGACACCGAGAAGCATGCGGAAGCCAAAAAAGTGCTCTACAAGCATGTCGACGCGTACATGGGTGACCTCCATGCAACGGACGACCCGATGGAGGAGGATCTCCTAGAGGGGGACCCCGACGAAGAGCATGACGCCGATGATGGCGGAGGCGACGAGGATCGCGACCATCGTCATCGTCGTGCGGTGAACTCGAGCTGATTTCTCGAGAAGGATAAGACGCCCACCGCATCGCCTGAAGCTACCGACGGCAGCAAGACTGCCGAGAGCAACAAGGGCGCTGAAAGCGATCACACGAGAAGTTCCGGCAAGAACGAGACGAACGACGACGCCGCGAAGGCAATTCGCGATGAACGTCGTAGGCTCGCGGAGTTTACTATTGAGGCGGCAGGCCGATTCAAGATCACCATCGACGGTGGAGATACGGCACCACTCAGAGGAATGGGGTCGGAACCCCCTTCCTACGATGTGGCCGCAATGGGGCAGGGCAGTGCCCACTCGAGCGTCGTTGCCGACGACAGTCTCCTCCGAAAGGTGAGAGTCCTCGAAGGCGTGTACGCGAACCGTACCCTCCTACAGTTGGTAAGGGTGCATGGACAACGCGAGGCCCTAGAGGCTATCGCCGATGCTCTGACGACATGAGAGCTCAAGTTCGTGTTTGCCAACCTGTTGGCCCACGTCGGGCAGAGCATCACGGACCTCGACCGTGATCGCCAGCTGTAGCGCTTGGCCGCCCATGAGGCAAGCCGCCGATGCAACAACCTCGACAAGGCGTTGCAGAGCGTGACCCAGGTGCGGATGCAGCAGCAAGTGCAGCGTGCCACAGCTGCGGATGCCACTGCCGGTGGCAGCGACGACAAGGCTCCACGTGGGCGAGTGACTGGGAAGGTGTCCACAAGGCTCCACTCAGCCAGTGGGGTGACCTTGCCACGACACGGCTTGAAGAAAAACTCTTCAAATATGTGGTCAAGGAGTGGAGTGCGCAATAGCCGTGCTTTTAGTGGCAGCCCATGCCGCGGGAGGCCTTCTGCGTGATCATGCGCAAGAATTGCACCCAACATGAGGAGGCGTAGTGCGCCTTCTACGAGATGAAGGCCTTCAGGTAGCTTCGCATCTCGCTTGAATCCTACTTGAGCGAGTTCGCCGCACTCGTGGAGGAAGTCGAAAGCTTCACCGAGGACGATGGGACTCAGACCTTCAAGTAACCGGAGTGCATGCTGCTGGAGTACTTGCGTGATGGTCTCGCCAGCGAGAGCCTAAAGGACAAGACCAGCATGACAACCACTGGCCAAGCTTGGACAAGCTGGAGGGCGTTGCGCGACTACATGAGCGAAGTGTATTCAACCAACCCGAAGCACTACCCTAATGCACGGCCAAACGCTCGTGTACAGCAAGGTCGCGACATGCGCATGGACGCTGCGGGGGCTGGTGGGTCAGCTGGACAACGAGGTGGGGTCAAGGGAAAACAGCCCGCAAACCCTCCAGTCAAGAAGGTTGGTGGATATAAGGGCCCCAACTACAAGCGCAGCCGCGAGAATGACGAGCTGCAGGCAGCGCGTGAGCGTCGCAACGCAGCCTTCCACGAAGGGCTCTGCCACAACTGCATGCAGCCGGGCCACTTTAGGGCTGAGTGCCCAGAGGCTGCTGGTGGTGGACAAGAGGCCGCGACGTTAGCAGCAGCAGCAGCACTTCATGGAGATGGTGCAGCACGAGGCCACGGAGAGGGCCGTGGATAGGATCGCGCTCGCGGCAATGAGCCCGGCTGTGGTAACGGACAAGGCCGTGGGACAGGTTTTCCCCACCCCTGAGTGACATTAGTGGGGACAACTCAGGGGTAAAACTGGATCACAATTGTGGGTTCATGTTTTCAGATGATGATGTGAAACGATTTGAGTTTTTGACGAGTTCAAATTTCTCTGTTCTTTTCTCTCCTCTTGTTGAACCGCATTGTACACTTGCTGACCGACATTTCCCACTAAACCTTGCTTCTCTGGACGAGATGCATGATCGTACATGCTTAGTGGTGGCGACACCGACCACTCTGCAAGAGTTGTGTGACACAGTGATTGAAGCAAACGCCCTCAAAGCAATGAGTTCAATCACGTTCGCAGTACCTTTAGTCAACGATTTCAACCTAGTCAAATATACAGACTAGAAGGTGCTAGCCGAATTCACAGGTGCCCACAAGATGTGGACTCGAGTGGGTGAATCATGGGAGTTGTGATGCCCGTCATACAAATTCCGTGTTTATCACAAACTCGGCTTGCCGTCGTCGAGCCTGTTCACTCGGAAGAGTGGAGGCAACATGAAGATGCCGTTCAAAGGAGACCTAGCTAGTGCTCTCGTGAACGTACTTGGTGACACTGGAGGAGACGACTCTTTTGTTAGCCTTGGCTTCACCCAACAGGTTGGCCTGAAGTACGAGCCATCAAATGGCGCAGTTGTTGTCGGTGACAACCGTACGGTACCCGTGATTGGTACTTGTAAAGCGAAAATTTGTATTCAAGGGTACACACAGAGTGTCACGTTGAAGGTACTGAACCTTCTCGACCCGTTTGATGTGGTGCTAGGCGATCCTTGGCTCCGTGAGAACAAGGCTCTAATGTGCTTTGAATCAAAGTGTTTGATCCTCTGAAAAGGAAAACACCACTTTACGTTGATTCCGAGTACGGAGTTATCACCGACCCAACTCAAAGTCCATGCCAGCTTGTCTGCAATGCAGGTCAAGAGACGTATTCGAGAAGGTTGTCGATACTTCTTGGCTCTGTTGCAGAAAACTGAGGACAACGTGAGGAAGACATGCCATAAGAAATCAAATCTCTATTGGCGGAGGTCTCAGATGTATTCCAAGACCCATCGGCTAGGCTTCCACCAGAACGACACATGGGCCACACGATTTCGCTACAACGAGAGGTGACTCCTTTGTTCAGACCCATGTATCGCCTTAGTCCAGCAGAGAGGCGAGAGGCCGAACGCCAAATCAAAGAGTACCTTGCAAAAGGGTGGATCGAGCCCAGTAGCTCGCCGTACATCTTTTCCACACGATCTTCTCAAGCCACCTCCTTGTACCACCTCTCCTCGTCCTCAGCAGCAATGGAGTGCAGCATGCCATTGGGAAATCGGACACCACCAGTTTTCTTGCTTGTCGTTCTTAAGCCAACTATGGAACAAGCCATCACTTTCTTAGCTTTAGCGAATGTCTCCACTTCTCTCAGACCGCCCTTGCTACAGCAAAACAACTATCATTGTCAGGATATGGAACACCACCAGTCTTTATGCTCTTTGGTCTCAAGCCAAGTGGGGGCATAGGCTTTCACTCTCCTAACATCACAGAAACTCTTTGCTCCGTCAGCATCTGCTGCCTCTTTCTCCTTCAGCGCATCTACACCATCTGCCTCTTCCTCAGAAGATGCCGTCCTTCCCTCCGCATCAGCTTCAGCTCCTCCTCCGCCATCTCCACTACTTGCACTGCCATCCTCCGCCTTCATCGGCCTCATCATCCTCCTCATTGTCTTCATCAGCTTCCTCATCATCATCATCATTGACTTCTTCTTATTCTTCATCAATCATTATTCTACAGCGCATGTAGTTTCGCCCCTGTGCCCAGTTCATCAATCCTCCTCCATGATTACTCGTCATCTTCATCAGCTCAGCACAAGAATCTGCCTGGTCAAACCGCCAATCTTGCGGTGACCTCCGCCCATGTCAAATCTCTCTTCTGCAGCACACGTGGCTTGCCCCTGCACCCAGAGCTCACCATCAGTCATCCTCCTCCGCATCATCAGAATCTGTGGCCAGCACAAGGACCTGAACATGCCAGTTGCCAATTGTGCAGTAGCGTGCACCCATGCCGGCGGCAGATTTCTCACTGCGAGTCTGTTCTCCCCTTCCCCTTGGCTCATCTTTACCCCTATATCAATAAGCGCATGTGGTTTTTCCCCTATACCCAAAAATCATCATCAATCCGCCGCTCTCCGCAATTGTCTGTTGTCATCATGCTCGCTCGACAAAACTGGATCCGCCCGGTCGAACCGCTATCTTGCGACAACCTCCGCCCACGCCAACTCCTTCCTCAAGCAAGAGGCCCTCCTCTGCCTCCTGTTCTTCTCATTGCACAACCAGCAGCTACGCACCAAGACCTGCACAAATCTGTTTTGACCCACATCCTCATCCTTCTCAACCATCATCATCATCATCGCCGCCTGTCTCATGCACAGAAACAACTACATCAGTCAAGGGAACTATGTCCAAACTGTTTCCGCCCGGGAACTTCCACTCTCACCCAGGAGCATGTGTGTTTGCGGCCGAGGATATAAATTCCATGGTTGGGTCTCTTGCAAGCCAGCCATAGATCCAAACGTGCAGAGACTAATCTCCCAGATTCCCTTGCTAGAATTCATTGATGAAGAAGACAAGAACTTTATCGAGTGGGATCAAGCCTTACGCCACACCACCCGACAAGTCCTTCTACGAGGCATTTGTCTCAGACCACTGTTCAGGGAAATGATGAACTGGAGAGACCGGCGAAACCCAAACTAATGGCTGGATTACGAACATGCCCATATTCAAGCTCAAGCTCTCCTCTTCATCACAACAGACCTCGAGCTCCACGACATCATCACCTCCGGAGGTCTGGACATTCCTGTCATTGTGGTGGATATTGAGGAGCGATGTGCACTAGGAGACCTTCCGGCGCAAACTCTCAGGCGCAAAAGAGGGTACATACCAAGAGGATTCCTGACATGTGAACTGCCTCCTCCTCCTGCCTTGCCACCACTACCATAACCATCTCCACCACGGTCCAAATCCTCGCTATCTTGGAACACCCCTACCTATGGAGAGAACACCTGACTGACCAAGAGATGCTTCCCATTCTTCCCTTATCGGTTTATGGGGAGATTTCAGAGGTATAATACATTGATGAAGGACATCAATAACAGTTCAGGTCCTCGACTGAGCCACCTTGGCTAACAGCTCTTTGGTCACCCGATCATTTGGAATGACAGTCATATTCCCTCGCAATACCAAGGCTACTACTTGGAATCGGCTCATGATGCCGAGTCTGTCAGTTAGAATCTTGAGACCCGCGAGTGGCGGTGGCGGGCGGGGGGGGAGGGTGGAAAATAGCCGGGATTCCGGTTCAACATTGACCGCTGTCGGGCCGGTCGATGNGGGGGGGGGGGGGGGGGGGGGGGGGGGGGGGGGGGGGGGGGGGGAATAGCCGGGAGTCAGGTTCAACATTGACCGCTGTCGGGCCGGTCGATGACATTCCAACGCCTCCTAATCCCCCACCCACTACTTTTTTACCCGTTCATTGTTGCCCGTATACCGCATTCGTCGGGGCAGCTATACTCAAGATTATCATTTTACTGCCCAAAAGACATGCCTCTTCCTAGGGTTTCACCCTTGGGCTTCACTGTCAGCTCGAGGTGTGCTTTGGCTTGCCAGTCACATGGTGCACAAAGCACAGTGCATCGATTCGGCCCTATTTTTTCTAAGGCATAGTGCCCGGCCTCCAGGCCGGACTCTAGTAGTGACAATGGCCACTCAGGGGTCGCAACAGCAGCTGCCCCAGCAGCAATAGGAGCAACAGGAGAAGCAGTTGTTGCAGCAGAGCCAGCAGAACCAAACACCCAGTGCATGGGCCTCTAAGCCCAGTGGCACGCTCATTCAGGCAATGCAAAACTTCCGTGCCCGGTCAGACAAATGCAAGGAAAATCCGTCGGTTGTGTGGACCATGTTCATGTACCTGGGGATCAACGGAGAGCCAAGGGTTGTGTGCATACTATGTCCAAAATGCACAGGCCTGAAGGGATGTACACGCTGAGCCAGGACAACACCTCAGGCATGTAGAAACACCTCCGGCTTGATCACAAAGAGAAACATAAGGAGTTGAAGGTGTTGGAGGTGCAACAAAGCCTGCTTGCTGCAACAAAGGCTGCAGCACACGGCAGCCGGGGTGGATGGTACGAACACGCATGTTGCATGTGGTGCAGTGGATGTGGGGCTGATTTTGAACAAGAAGTATTTCCACTGTTGCATCTGGAAGCACATTTTGGAAAAGGAACAAAGCTTTCTGAGCATAGAATCATTCTGGCTGTGGCAAGCATTCCTGCATTGCAATCCGTTTGCTATCCTGCCTGGTAGGATAACATTGATGAATCTGTTGAAGAACGGAGCTGCAGCTTTCCGCAAGAGACTTAGAGAGATGTTTCTTAAGGTTCTGTCTGGTGCTTCATTCACAACAGATGGTTGGAAATCCAAAGCCAATCACAAGTACTTGGGTGTAAATGCGCACTGGATTGCCAACTGGAAGATGCAGAGCGTGGCCTCGGCCTTCCTTTCTTGCAATGATGAAGCATTGCTGCCACTGTCTTTGACCTGTTTTGAGCTTCTGCAAAGGAGTGGGGGCTTTCGGACAAGATCTACTGTGTCACGATGGACAATGACAGTGTTAACGACTCCATGATGGATATTCTCTTTGTGCTGCAGAATGACAGGTTTGACAAGGATGGCCACATCCATTGCATGGGCCACATCTTGAATTTGGCTGTGAAGGACTTGATTGCAGTGGAGCAGGTGGAGGAGCACCTTCGGGTGGCACGAGACATCCTGAACCATGTCACCCAGTCTGCAAAGGATGAGCAGTTGATCATCAACACTTTTCATGCCCACGGTGTGAACCACATTTCTCTGCACCTCAACACCCACACGAGATGGAACAGTACCCTAGGCATGTTTTAGAGGGTGGTGAGGATCAAGGAGGTGCTTGATGAGTGGTTCCAGACCCGGGATCCTGCCCTTATTCATATTGGGCAGGGTTGGGAGCTGCTCGGCATGGTGATTGCAATATTGAAGCCTTCAATGGCTTCACCAAGGACATTAGTGGGCAGTAGTACCCAAATCTGTCTCTTGTAGTACCTTTCTTTAGCACAATTCTGCAGAAACTTCACATCTGGCACGTGAAGGCCACAAAGGCAGCAGAAAAGAAGCAGAAGAAGGCTGCTCTGGAAAGCACGGAGAAGCTTCTTGTTATGCTGCAGCCGGGGCTCTCCAGTGCCATGGACAAGGTGAGATGGTGGTGGTGGTGGTGGTGGTGGTGGTGGTGGTGGTGGTGACCGTAAAGGTGGTGATGATGATGGTGACGGTAGTGGTAATGGTGGTGGTGCTGGAAGTTGTGCATATTGTGATCCCATGTTTTGGCCATTTTCATCTGTTGTACACGTTGAATGTTACTCATGGTTAATCATGTTGTTTCTCTGTGTTTTTTAAGCTCGAAAAGCATGTGAAAGAATGCAGCATCCTCTACGTTGTGGCAACTGTGGTCCACCCTTGGTTCCGGTTCCATTTCTTTTAGTGTGTGCACAACGTACAAGTGGTGGTGGTGGTGGTGGTGGTGGTGGTGGTGGTGGTGGTGGTGGTGGTGATGGTGATGGGTTGGAACAATTTTTTTCCATGCTTCGATTCATGACTGGAAGTCATGTTTTGCTAAACATATGCTCTTCTATCCTGGTTTAGGTGGAGCTCCTTTGCATGAAGTCCATCGTGGAGCTTGAGGTGAAGGTGCTTGAGTTCTTCAAGCCCTACTTTGGTACAGGAAGAACGGAGGGCAGCTGCAGCAGCTGCAGAGGCTGCAGCTACTGCCAAGGCTGCAGCAGCAGCAACAGACCCTGAAAACGATGATGATATAGCAATGTCTACCAACGTGCTGTCAACATCAACAGCAGTAGCAGCAGTAGCACCTGGTGGCAGCCAACAGCTAAGTGGTATGGCAGCAGCGGTAAAGAAGGGGTGCGGCAAGGCTAGGCGACAGAGCATGCTAGAGGCAGCTCTGGTGGACCCCGTGGACAAGTTGGACGAGGAACCCAAGACAACGGTGCAGGTGGTTATGTCGGACACTGTCAAAGAGGAGGTTGAGCTGTACAAAATGGAAGCAAGGGGAGGGAGGCATTGCAACGTGTTGAAATTTTACAAGGACAACTGCATGCTCTACCCCACTTTTACCATAGTAGTGCAGGACGTGCTAGCGGTGCCAGCAACAAGCACTCCATCCGAGCGGATGTTCTCACTCGGCCGAAGGGTGGTGATGGATTTCTGTCATTCACTGTTGCAGATGATAGTTCAAGACCTGCTGTGTCTCAAAACATGGATCAACGACCCTGAAATCAGGGATTTCCCGGTAGCACCTAATGGCACAGTGGCAGAGGAGCTGCTTGAGATTGAGGGGAAAGAGAAAGCAGCAAGGAGAGTAGCAAGGAAGGCTGTGAAAGCAGCTCAGAAGCAAGGCCAGAAGGGTGCCACAGAGGACGAGGATGCCGCATGCGATAATGCTGAGGTTCAGCAGAGATATCAAGAGAGTAATGACGAAAGTAGTTCATAGGATTCCAAAGAAGATGAGAACAATGGTGATGAGAATGGCGATGACGATAGTGGATACATGCTTGGTGGAGGTGATGATGATGATGATGATGATGATGATGATGATGATGATGATGATGATGATGATGACGACGACGCACGAGAGTTGAGCTAGTTTCTGATTCTGTGAACTTTTCCTAATTGAAATCTTTCATGCTTCACAGCTTCACAGCTTCTATGCTTTCATTATTCCATGCTTTCATGCTTTCATGCTTTCATGTCTCAAAAGAGTTGAAGGTTTCCAGATTTCCAAGATTCTGTGGTATGAAGGAAGCCATGACTGTCAACCAAATGAACATACATGAAGAAACAAACTAGGAAAAACACCTAGGAAGACTTCAGAAATAGATGACCAAGGAAAAATCTTGATGCAAAATTGATAGTTAGAATGTAGTGTGACTTCCACGATGGTAACTGTGTCCTAAAATGACACTTGACAGAACACCATGGTTATTTAGCTGCTGATGGTTGTGGTGTTTCTGGTTGTGGGTGCCCTGGTGTGAGAGTAGAGGTGATGGTGATGGTGGTGGACATGGTGGTGCCACTGGTGGTAGTGCTGGTAGTGGAGGTGCTGCTGCTGGTGATGGCCGTGATGGTGCTATAGATGGTGGCAGTGGTGGTGGTGATGGTGGTGGACATGGTGGTGCCACTGGTGGTAGTGCTGGTAGTGGAGGTGCTGCTGCTGGTGATGGCCGTGATGGTGCTATAGATGGTGGCAGTGGTGGTGGTGATGGTGGTGGTGTAGTTGTTGGAGGTGGTGTTGGTGGTGGTAGTGGGGAGTATGGAAACAGCAACATCAGGAGTCTGCGACAGTGGAATCACAATTCTCAAGTCTCGCGATTCCGAGACAAGAATCGGGATACCGAGAATGTGGCTGGTCTAGGAATCGCAAGACCGATTCTGTCCCTGGAATCACAAGACCGGTCCCGTTCTCATCATTAGGATTACCTCCGTCATGTATGGAAACCTTCAGGTACATGACTTAAAGTTGTCAAGTCTTCAAAGGAAATTTGTGCCTTCTCAGGAGGGCTACAAAGATCATATGTAAGACAGCCTCATTTGCTGTTGAACATAGTAGGGTAATGGTAATGGACGTGTGAATTTTCTATTGTATTCCATGCACCAAAAAAATAAACTGTTCTATCGAATGGTGTCACCATTAGATGGTATTGAAGTCGTCTATGTAAATGAATGTCACAAAAGTAATGTGATCATTTCTCCATTTTCCCGTAGCTTGATGTCGCGATCAACGCACGAACAATTAGTGGTACACTTCTCGTGCATGTTGTGCACGTTTCCCGTGATTGTCATAAACCCAGTTTCACATGACCAAAGTGCAATGGTATGAATTGCAAACCCCGCTCCACCAAATGGAAGTATGCGTCTGGCATTAGTTATGCCTGTTGACCTTCTGCGGTCATGCAAACCGTGCCTCAAAAGGAACTAGTGTGAAACCTACTTGGTCTTTATAGCACGTTCTGTCTGTGAGTATAGTGAAGTCCGTCCACCATTAGCTTGGTGGTCGGCCTCATAACATGTGATTCATCTGCAAAAATTGTACTCGGACTTCTTTCGGCAGTATTTTTCCGTGCTACTATTGGCAGAGGCATATTTCTAATGGCGGCCAAGATTGATCTGATTATTATTCCATTCAGGCATACGTTAGATCAGCACAGCCATGTGTCATGAACACACGGCTGAAACATACCCACTTATTTTAGATAAGGAATTTGGCAATCTGACCAGCCTGACGTTTGTTGTGGTGTCTCTCAAACGCCAAACGACATGTTTTCAGAGCGTGGAAGAATTCTCTCGGCGCACTTGCCCGTAGAGCCTCTCCAAGCATAGACTATACACCTTGATATGGTGGTTTTTCACAAGTAGGAGTGGTGCATTATGTGGCACTTGACACCCATGAAAATGATGCAATCGGCACCTATGCATGTGCCACAACATCAACATTGACATGGCTAGTTCAATGAGAATCCATGCCCATAGGACTTGTCTCAAAGCCCCCCCCTCTTCCCTCTCGCAGGAACGACATACAAACACGTGCGGTTGATGAAAGAGTTTCTTGTTCTCAACCTGGCAGCAAAGATTCTCCCCATTCTTCCAATCTAAGCCNGATCGAGGGATGCTGCACCGGGGGTAGGGGGGATATGTCCTCAATGCATGCATGCATTTGTCTATGCATTTTCTTACACGTCATCAATACACACATGCATTTTTGCACATCTTCTCAATGCACATATGCATTTGTGAGCATATCTTAGTGTGCACGAATGGGACCCTCCACCACAACCCTCCTTGCCCAAGACGAGAGAATGATTTGCAACTCTTAAATGATTCGTGAAGTTCTTCAGAAGTATAAGCCATTTGACACTGCCTGTGCTGTCAACACCTTGGCTCAGTTCAGCCAGCAACCCCGCAGTACGCATCACAAGGCCTTATTGAAATTTTTGTGTTATGTGTTGGACACTGCCGAGGTTGGTCTGGTTGCCTCCTTCTTCATCACATCTCTTTGACGGGCATTGCGACAGTGATATTGTACACGTTCGCGCTGTAGGAAGTCGAGGGGGTGATGCCTTTTGTGGGTAGGGCATGGCCGTCTCATGGAAGAGTGCTAAACAGTCGTGTGTGGCATGCAGTGTGGCTGAAGCTAAAAACATGGCATTGCTTGAAGAATTGGGCTTGAGGCCACAACATTGCACAATGACAGCTCAGCTGCACGATGAATTACGGCAAATGATGGTTTACTGCACCCACGCACTAAGCATATCAATGTCGAGCACCGCTTCGTGCGAGAAGCGGTTGAAGTAAGGGTTGTTCAAGTGTGTCCCATTGCCAGAGAAGCTCATTTGGTAGACTTCCTCACCAAAACTCTTCCCTCGTCAAATCTTACCTCTCAACTTGACCAATTTGGCTGCATGCCTACCACACTCACATCCAAGGGGGCGTGTTAATCCGTGTACACGTTCTTGCCTTGTGTGTCCATGTGAGTTCACAGGGCATGCCAGCAATGAGACTGGAGATGATGCATGTTGAGCGCGAGCATCACACGCTTCAGACGTAGCCTCCTCCATATGCTACAGCTTGTGACTCACCTGCCACGGCTCCAGCTCAGTTGCATGCCCATGCTTCATGCTCTCACTCAGTCCCCTGGTTTAACCAAACCCACATTAGACTTTGACTCTGCAGTGACGTAGATGATGTGCTTCCAAACAAACCTAGAAGAGACCTTCCACTTTGCTTGACATAGGTAAGTTTTGCACTTACGTGGCGATTAACCGAGTATTCGGACTACGAGCGAGATTCGTCCTCGATTAGCGAGAGCAAGCCAGAATGGCCGGCAGGCCTCAGTGACCAGATGCAAGGAGCAAAGAAAGAACCTCGTGCTTTGCTCCCTCCCTCTCTCTCTCTTGTCTGTACCATACTAGTTTACTATACTAGTGTAATATACTAGTGTACTAGACTAGTATACTATACCAATGTACTATACTAGTGTGCAATACTAATGTGACTATACTAGTGTACTATACTAGTGTACTATACTAGTGTACAATACTAGTGTACTATACTAGTGTACTATACTAGTGTACTGTACTAGTGTTCTATACTACTGTACTATACTAGTGTAGTATACTAGTGTACTATACTAGTTTACTATTCTAGTGTACTATACTAGTGTACTATACTAGTGTACTACACTAGTGTACTATACTAGTGTACTATACTAGTGTACTACACTAGTGTACAATACTAGTGTACTTTACTAGTGTACTATACTAGTGTACTATACTAGTGTACTATACTAGTGTGACAATACTAGTGTGACTATACGAGTATACTATACTAGTGTACTATACTAGTGTGACTATACTAGTGTAATATACTAGTGTACAATACTAGTGTACTATACTAGTGTACTATACTAGTGTGACAATACTAGTGTGACTATACGAGTATACTATACTAGTGTACTATACTAGTGTGACTATACTAGTGTAATATACTAGTGTACAATACTAGTGTACTATACTAGTGTACTATACTAGTGTACTATACTAGTGTCACAATACTAGTGTGACTATACTAGTGTACTATACTAGTGAATTATACTAGTGTGACTGTACTAGTGTGACTATACTAGTGTGCTATACTAGTGTACTATACTAGTGTACTATACTAGTGTACGATACTGGTGAACTACACTAGTGTACTATACTAGTGTATTATACTAGTGTACTATACTAGTGTGACTATACTAGTGTGCTATACTAGTGTACTATACTAGTGTACTATACTAGTGTACGATACTGGTGAACTACACTAGTGTACTATACTAGTGTATTATACTAGTGTACTATACTAATGTGACTACACTAGTGTACTATACTAGTGTGCTATACTAGTGTACTATACTAGTGTACTATACCAGTGCACTATACTAGTGTACTATACTAGTGTACTATACTAATGTAACTATACCGGTGTACTAAACTAGTTTGCTATACTAGTGTACTATACTAGTGTACTATACTAGTGTACTCTACTAGTGTTGTTGTGATTTGTGACGTTCCTGTCGACCTGTAAAGTTTACTATGACCACTCGGCTGGGTCCATATATGTGCAGATCCCTGATGCGGACCTTGGTGGTACCGGGGCGTCATCTCGTGGCGGACTACCAGCTTGGAGCTGACCGAGGACCGTTCTAGAGCTCTGGACGCTACCCAGTACCTCTTGCAGTTTTTCTGCAGCACGCAGGAGTTTATCGGTGGATTGATCGCGGGCCCAATTTGCATGTTTTTGCATTGTGTGTCCACTTTTTTATGCCGGATGCATGCATGTGACCAGTTGAAGCATCCGGCTTTTAATGCTGCATGTCTAGGTTTGGGCGGCATAGCGTTCTGACATGTCTGCGCAGATTTAGGGCCAAAATAGTAGGTTTGGGCCAGTTTTAGGACAGATCTTGCACTATCGCATGTGACACCCGCCGTGCGCCGCGGCACGTACTTATGCCATGAACATATCATTTTTCATCTCTCTCTGCAAATGCTATTGAAGCATTCTGACACTTTGCCTTGTGTTTCCTAGCCAGACCCTTGTCCATTTGTGGACTTGTGACTGTCGTCACCGTCTGACCAGGCACTGACGCCTAGTTAGCGGCTGTGTCGCTATGCAGCTTCCACACATCTTCTCATGGTATGAGAGCGGTGAGACAGTTCTCACCGGGCTCCGTAGCAGAAACGCAGCAGAGCAGCAGTAGTGAGAGTCACCGCTGTAGCAAATCCAAAGGGACCTATCAACGACGACAGCCGATGCCCGTCGACGTCGCTCACCATCACCACGTGAGACTGCATCAACAACAGCCGTCAATGGCACCAGGCGACAGCTGTAATAGACTGCAGTCGCCAGTAGCTGCTGACATTGGCACATAAACCAGCAACAACATTGAGTAGCAGTAGTAGCAGAGCAACACTAGCGGCAGCAGCAACGTGCAACGACAACAGCATAGGAGTAGCAGCGGCGGCAGCAGCACAACAGCAGCACAACAGCAGTGGCAGCAGTAGCCAAGGCAACAGCAGCGTATTAGCAACAGCGGCTGTAGCGCGCGGTGGCAGCAGCAGTGTGCAACAGCCGCAGCGCGTAGCAAAAGTAGCAGCATGCTGTTGCTACCTCGACTGCGCACGTAGCCGCCTGGCAGCTGCTCCGCACGCAGCCGTATGGCTGCTACTGTAGTAGACACCATAACAGCAACTCTAGCTGAGCAGAAGCTGCTGCGTAGCTTCCGCGCAACTGCTGCGCGGTTGTCGCGGTGTGGCCGCCTGCTCTTGCAGCAACCGCGAAGGCTGAAAAAAAAGGGGGAGCTGACACTAGCATTTTTCCTTGCTGATGTCATCAGGTCATGCTAACATCAGCAACCTTCTGCTGATGTCAGCACTAGCCTTAGTGAAATTTTAGGTCAGAGGGTCAAAACTTGCCAGCATTTCAACTCCTCGACAAACGCTCACGTTCATGCAACTCGACCGCATTGACGTCTCGGCCCATAATTAGCGGCGACATGGCTCCGTCCGGAGATAAGGAGAAAAGGGTACTAGATCCCTCTTCTTCCTCCTCAGGGGTCATGAGCCCACGTTCGTTGGCTATTGAGGACCTACGGAGCGAGCAGGACGAGATGCGTTGCCTTCAGCGGGAGCAGACTGGCGCCATCTGTATACTCACCGAGGTGCTTCGAGGTCATTCCATGACTCCACCACAGACCTTTGAGGGAGTGGCCGGGGTCACACCCTCTACACAGTAGTCAGCTCCAGCACCGAAGACAGGACCGAAGACAGGAGCCGACCCGCCACCTCTTGATCCTTGGAATGAGGATCCAGACATACCAGGCATGGAGGGCAACTCCCTCGAGCACGAGATTCGTGTGCTTCAGGAGCGCCTCCGCTAGCTTCAGACGAGCTGTTGGCCTCCACACACATCTTGCTTTCCCGAGTTTTGATTGTCGCCTGACCTGCACCCCAGCGACTTCCCTCTTCCCGGCGTCTTTCCCATCTCTCATCCTTCCCGGCCTGTGGTTGCTCTCCCTACGGAGCACCAACCCAAGGACTTCGAGACACCGCCCCCACGGTATGTCAGCGAGGACGGCTTTGGCTGTTGGGAGATCCTCTTCCAGGTTTCGGCCACTTCAGAGGGCATGTGGCCCTACTACCACAGTCTGTATCAGACTACGGACCGAGCACAAGTGCTGACAGTGACTAGGGCGATGTGCGGAATTCTCTACGCCATGCCGCGCGAGACCGTCCTCGACTTCCGCTCGTTCCTTGGAGAGGCGGGCACATGCACCAGGGCTGATCCACGCGGGGGCTGGGACCTAGCATTATCCCTGCTTGCTGCAAAGACGCACGCCACCCG
This sequence comes from Penium margaritaceum, assembly GCA_023375785.1. NCBI lineage: Eukaryota > Viridiplantae > Streptophyta > Zygnematophyceae > Desmidiales > Peniaceae > Penium > Penium margaritaceum. The sequence continues at coordinate 257,186 of SZWC01000587.1, read as the reverse complement.
CACCGCACACATCTGTGCCTTTCACTTCCTTCGTCAAGGACCTGCAAAGCCTGCAGCCGACTACTAGCGACACGCCATGTGCATTTACACACGCCTTCGGACCTGAGGAGGTACACAGCTGTGGGCACTCCACACGATCAGGCTCAGAGTTCACCTTGAGCACACAAACATCTTCACGAGGTACAGCGACGACGTGCTCGAGCATATTTTGGCCTCACTACAGCTTCTTCCCTGGGCATACCAGCTCTTCCTCCAGGTGAGATTCGCCCGTGAGGCAGCCGTAGCTCGTTTGGAGACCTCCATTGCTGCAACGTTCGTTGCATCACCACCGACGCCCATTCTACAGACTCCATCTCCATCCTCTGTCACATCCTCCTCCCCTTCCATCCCGATTACACCAACTCAGACACAGGGTGTTGCGACAACAGCACAGGGGAAGAAGGGGTGACGAAGGCGCGGCTCGGGCCAGCAGCAGTCGCAGTAGCAACCGTCATTGGGTAGTAGTAGTGGACGCTCCATTCACTGCTACAAATGTGGAGGCGCCCATCGCTACACTGAGTGCCAGCAGCCGCTCGACTAGGCGCGATTCACTCGCGGGCTCCAGGTTGCGCATGCACTACGGTCTACGTCGAGCAGCACATCCTTCGGGTGCGCAGCGACCATGGCCGTAGTAGGTCCCGCTTCACCACCGGTGACCAGTGGCAACCTTGACCCATGTGACCGCACCGTTGCCGAGCTTTGACACCTTCTGCCGCTTCACTTTCAGGGAGGTGCAAGTATGTTGTCACAGCCGGGTGGTTCACAAACTGTCTGTTCGTCTCTTCTTGTGGCTTTGGATGACTCGTGTGGGGTGGCATAGTCGGCATGTGATAACAATGGCCCTGACAGTAGGATTAGATTCATGAGTCTCACCTTTTTCCCCTTCGTCGTTCCTCCCCACCTGCTGTCCAGCGTCCGTCTGAGGCCAAGTGTTAGATTCCCCATTGCACAGTGACGTCCTCTAGTCGTGATTCCCGTGGCACTTGGATCATTGATTCCGGTGCCACTCATCGCATGACTTGTCGTCGCAATGGTTTTGTTGCTCTCGGCCCCATTGCGTCTGTTCGTTCCGTCCGCACTAACTCTGGTCAGTCCTTGCCAGTCCAGGGTGTTGGGGTCGTATGTTTCGATGGTCCGTGTGTTCCCTTGTATCTTTCTGAGGTGCTATTTGTGCCTGACCTTGAGCTCAATTTTCTTTCCGTGTGTGCTTGCACAATGATGGGACTCTCTCTGGAGCACAATGCAGATTACGCGACTGTGACTGCTATTGATACTCGTAGTGATGTTCTTCGTGCCTCTGTTGTGGATGACCTGTATCATGTCTCTCAAACTTCTGATTCTTGCTCCCCCTCCCCTTCGCTCGTGTTTTTGTCATTGGTGTTCTGTCTCCTGAGCACCAGCAATTGCTTCATTGTCGCCTGTGTCCTGTAGGCTCCGACATTGTGTCGAAGCTCATTCGGACACAGTCCGCCCTCGGACTTGACGCGGTTTCTTTCGAGAATCCGTCCAAGACCATCTGTCTCTTCTGCACTCAGGGTAAGATGCATCGTTGCACCTACCCTGACTCTCGTTCACGTGCACTTCGCCCTCTTGATTTAGTCCATTCAGAACTTCTTGGTCCCCTTCTTGTCGAGTCTCTGTCCGATCGGGGTCGATACGTCCTGGCCCTGACTGATGACTTCATTCGGATGCAGTGGGTCTACAGCCTGCGCCAGAAGAGTGACACCGCTTTCGTGGTTTTGCCTCTGGCTAGTGATGGCTGAGCGTCAGTCCCGCCACACTCTGCACACCTTTCGCTCGGATTGCGGCGGCGAGTTCCTGGGCGAGATGGACAACTTCTTTGCTGAGCATGGGATTTTTCACCAAGTCTTTGCTCCTGCTACTCCTCAACAGAATGGTGTTTTTGAGCGCGGGAATCGTACCATGGAGGATGCGGTTCGTGCTATGCGGTCTGAGTGCGGTCTTCCGCAGTCCTTCGCTTTTGAAGGCTTCGCCTACATGACTTGGGTCTGGAACTGCCTCCCGCACGGTCCTCTTCCGGACAACGTCACACCATATGAGTTCTGGTTTGGCCACCGTGCTAACCTGTAACTCGCCCGCGTCTGGGGATCCTTGGCTTCTCTGTGGTACACCAAGGACTAGTAGGGGTCCAAGGTCTCACCACGAGGCCGCTTGTGTGCCTTCGTCGGCATCTCTTCGCTGTCGAAAGCATGGCTTTCTTGAGATCCTGCTTGTCGTCGCATTGTTGAGTCACACAATGCGCTCTTCTTTGAGTCCCTCACCTACTGTGATCTGACTTTGATCACGTTGCTGTCCGTCACACACGTTCCTACGTGTGAGGATTCTCGACGGATGGGGGGTCTGCACATGCGAGCACCGCTTGCCAGGCTGATGTGTTCGTTCGAGCTCCCTCCATTTCTTTGGCTCTTGATGACCTAGCGATCATCGTTGTCGGTCCACAGACCTCTCCAGCACCGCCGGTTTCTACCCCTGTCCCCTAACAACCCACAGGTACCCATGATCCTGTACGTGTGCGTGCTCTTGTGACCGTACCTATTTCCACTGGCACTCTTGCCTCTGTGCGTGGACCTGCCTCACCTGTTCATACTGTCACACCAAACCCCGTGTCTCCCACACCCGCATCTCCTCACACGGTATCACTACCTCCCTTGCCTCATCCCTCCCTAGCTGGGATTGTGCTCGTTCCTGAGCCTGAGGTACGCCCCTCGAGCCCGGGTTACTCCCGTGAGCCTGGCGTTCGTCTTCAACCGTTGGACTCCAGAGCTAAGCATGTGTCTGGTCTCGCACCCGGGCGCTCTGCTCGCAGCATCGCGAGTGGTTATCCCAGAACAAAGACCATAGGCCTGAGTGTCCGCACTCAGCACACAGAGGTACATCCAGTGTGTCCCGTAGGGCATGACCTCGTCACTCGCGAGTTTCATATCGCTTGTGATGCAGCATCCAATATTGTGGTCATCAGACCTAGCACTAAGGCATGCGCTCTTACCATACAGAGCTCTCCCTCTATGGCGCCTGACCCGGGCACACTGAGGGAAGCTCTCTCGTCACAGGATGCTAATACTTGGTGTGCTTCCTGCAAGGATGAGTTTTGCGCCATCCAAGAGGACGGAGTTTGCGAGCTAGTCGACCTTCACCTGGGAGGAAGGCTATTCAAGACAAGTGGGTCTTCCACAAGAAAGTGAAGCCGGATGGCACACTGGAATGCCACAAGACTCACTTGGTCGTCAAGGGGTACTCTTAGATCGAGGGCATTGATTGCACAGACACCTTTGCCCCTGTCGGTCGCATGACCTCAGCTCGAGCTCTGTTTGGTGTAGTGGCTCAGCATGACTGGGAACTGCACAAGATGGATGTGAACAATGCGTTCCTCCATGGCTCACTAGATGAGGACATTTACGTGGCTCAGCCACCTGGCTTTGAGTACGGTGACAAGGTCTGGCGCTTGCGGAAGTTCTTGTACGACCTCAAGCACTCTCCTCGGTGTTCGAACCAAGAGATAACTGGCACCCTGACTCGTGTAGGATATGTACAGAGCGAGGCAGATCCCTCTCTCTTCATCCGACGGATGTATGAGCAATTCATCGCCATCCTGGTCTATGTCGATGCCCTTCTAATCGCGTCTCCTTCACTGGAGGCCATGACGGAGGCCAAGGCTGTCGTTCACACTGCCTACAGGATGAAGGACCTTGGTCCTGCAGTAGTGTTTCTTGGCATGGAGATCGTGCGAGACCGCAGACGTCGTACTGTACTACTGCATCAGGCCCGATATGCACATGTTGTGGGGGAGCGCTTCAGCGACCTCCTCGACGCAGTGCCCACGACTTCCACACCTCTCACGCCTGACAGGCAGGGTGCCCTCAAGGTGGACGATCCCACACAGCTGGGGGAGACAATGGATGTGACCCTGTATCTCCGTCTCATCGGATCTCTGATGTACCTGGCCACTACCACACGTCTTGACATCGCATTTGTCATCATCCTCCTTGCCCAGTTTTTGCAGGCTCCATGCACTAGAGCCCTTCACGCGGCTATGCGAGTAGTGCAGTACGTGGTTTCCACACCGTACCTCGAACTCTGCATTCGCTGGCAGTGTTCGGTGGTCCTTGACGACTACACCGTCAGTGACTGCGCCTGGAGTCCAGATGGACGCAATCGCACTGATAACGTGTTCGTGCTCGGTGGGACCGCTGTGTCCTGGCGTAGCGGGAAGGAGGGCTGCATTGCACGTAGCTCATTGGAGGTAGAGTACATTGCTCTGAGTGTAGGGGCTACTGAGGCGGTATGGCTGCAGCGCCTGTTCCTTGAGCTTGGCCAGTCAGCACCCGCCATTGTGCTTCATTGAGACAACCAGAGTGCTCTTGCCATTGCGGAGAAATCTGCTATCTTTCATGCACACACGAAGCAGATTGCGATTGAGCATTACTTTGGGCGTGATCTGGTGGAGCGACACGTGATCTCCGTCATTTGGGTTGGCACAGACATACAGCGTGCTGACTTCTTGTCGAAGGCACTAGCACCCGGAAAGTTCCTGGTGGCCATTCATTCTGTTGGACTTTGCCCCTTGTCTGAGAGTGGTTGAGTGTGGGGTGTGTCTGTGTCCATGTCTTCACAAAGTGTTGGTTTTCGTGCATCTCTCATCGTACTCTGTTGTGTCCTCCCGGCTTGTGTACATCGGCGTGCAGATGACTGACAGCGAGACTCAACGCTACTCAAGTGTCGTTCGGTGGAGCCGACGCACGCTGAGTTCCACACACAATTCGCTGGAGCCTCCTCCCTCCGGCGACGTGCTCAGCTCCATCGGCAGGCCTCCTCGGCGGTCGGGCCACCGGCGGTCAGTGCCACTGCAGATGCTGTCCACATGCACCCAGCGCTTTTTCTGGTTGTGCCATTGCGTATGTAGCATCATGCTGTGCCTAGGGTCCAAGTCTCTTGCCATGCGGCCCTGTTTGGCATCACAAACTGCCGTAGGCACTGCCCGGATTCGGGAAGCCGTAACTCTTTGCTACTATTTTTCTAGCCAATTCTGACCGCACGACTGCATTCGCATCGTCCGTCTTATGATATGGTCCAGTTTTCAAGCAAAACGGACGAGGCCCAAGTTTTGGGCTGTCGGATATCTGGCAGGGCTCACGGAGAAAACCCTACCTGTCAAAAAATAGGTCTAGGACTATTTTCTGATTGGCTGGTTATCCAAGTAACAAGTTATACACTAGTGGGGGGGAGCTAGAACTTGGAGGGGTCTCCCATTGTTGCTCATTCTTTATTCCTAATCAGTTACTTTCAGTTTCCGGCTGCTTTCGAGCACTAAGACTGACGCGCGCACTTCTGAGTAACAAACCCAAAGCTTCCACACTTAGTCTCTAGAGCAGCAGACTGAGGGGGCAGCAGACTTAAGCAACGAGCGTGGAAGCCCGCACGCTGCATCAACAACGCTGTTGCCCCAACCTGCTGCCTAGCATTTCTGTTTTGGTATCAGAGCCAGAGCGTAGCAACAGTAGCAGAAGACTAACGCACAGGTGCTAGACAACGTCGGCGCACCTCCATACACGCTAGTGTAGGGGAAATGCTGCCGTATTTTTTTCCGGCAGCATTGACCCGCCTAGTGGCGACGCCATATTTTTCCCACGGCCACTGGGCAAGGAGAAATGCTGCCAGATTTTTTCCGACAGCACTGACCCCCACGCTTGACGCGAGGAGGTAAGCGGCAGGCCACAACAGGCGCTTGCTGGCGACGACGCATGCGGCCACCTCAGCCAGGTGTGACTGACAGCAGCAACCAGCAGCAGTAACAGCAGCGAGCAGTGGCAGTAGCAGCCAGCAGCNTGCTTTCGAGCACTAAGACTGACGCGCGCACTTCTGAGTAACAAACCCAAAGCTTCCACACTTAGTCTCTAGAGCAGCAGACTGAGGGGGCAGCAGACTTAAGCAACGAGCGTGGAAGCCCGCACGCTGCATCAACAACGCTGTTGCCCCAACCTGCTGCCTAGTATTTCTGTTTTGGTATTAGAGCCAGAGCGTAGCAGCAGCAGCAGAAGACTAACGCACAGGTGCCAGACAACGCCGGCGCACCTCCATACACGCAAGTGCAGGGGAAATGCTGCCGTATTTTTTTCCGCCAGCATTGACCCGCCTAGTGGCGGCGCCATATTTTTTCCCACGGCCACTGGGCCAGGAGAAATGTTGCCGGATTTTTTCCGACAGCACTAACCCCCACGCTTGACGTGAGGAGGTGAGCGGCAGGCCACGTCAGGCGCTTGCTGGCGACGACGCATGCGGCCACGTCAGCCAGGTGTGACTGACAGCAGCAGCCAGCAGCAGTAACAGCAGCGAGCAGTGGCAGTAGCAGCCAGCAGCAGCTGCACACCATAGCAGCCGACAGGAGCAGCAGCTCACAACAGCAGCAGCAACAGCGAGCAGCAGGCGGTAGCAGCGGCATCTCGTAAAAGCTCGTAGCAGTAGAAACTGGCCGCAGCAGTAGCAACAGCGGCTGCAACGGCAGCTAGCGGCAGTCGCAGCCGCAGCTGCTCGTAGCCCGCTGCTCGCTGCGAGCGGTGAGGTGCTGGTAGCGAGCTCCTTCCTCGCAACGAGCAGCGAGCTCGCTGCTCGCGACTCGTCACTCGCAGCAAGTAGCAAGCTCGCAGTGACGAGCAAGAAAGAAAAACAAAACAACAAGATCCCCTCCCCGCTAGCAGCCGCAACAGCAGCAGCAGCAACAGGAACAACAACAGCAGCAGTAGACGCAACAACAAGAGCAACAGTAGCAGTAGCAGCGGCAGCAGCAACAGCAGAAACAGCGGCTGCAACCGCGTAGTAGTGGCTACATTAACCGCTGCTGATGTCAGCGGCCGTCCGCTGACGTCACTGCTGACGTCAATACTGACGTCATCAACAACCCAAAAAAATAGTGGGGGAGCAAAGCAGTAGCTTTGCACACACCATAGTAGCATCTGCTGACGTCAGCCATCCTTGGCTGATGTCACTACTCACATCATCAGCACTAAAGAAGAGACAAAACCACAAAAAAGGGGGGGGGGGACAAGGCACCAAAATCCACTATGACAAACAGCTTCTCTAAGGAGGGGTCCTCTGTTGAGGGGACCCCCAGCCGCCCTTTCCTACAGCAGTTGCAGCACCAGCAATAGCAGCAGCAATAGCAGCAATAGCACTAGTAGCAGTAGCAGCACCAGCAGCAACAGCAGTAGCAGCAGTAGCAACAGCAGCAACAGGCCTCTGGCATCGCTAACTGAAACCCTGACCCCTTGGCTGCTCTTCAACAAGAGCTTGCCGCCTTGACGTAGTAGCTTGCAGTGCTACAGCCGTTGGCCTCCCATGCTGCCACCAGCAAGCTGCCACAATTTATTCCTCCAGGGCACGCAAGCCCCGCTGTGTCCGGCGCCACGTACTACCTAGCGCAGTAGGAAACTTAGTGCCAGCGGCAGACGGTGACCTCCGTCCTTGGCCCCACTCTGGGTGCCGGCCGTAGGCAGAAGGACTTTGAGACGCCGCCTCCACCACTTCAGGCTGGCAAGCAGTTCCAGAGCTGGGAGCTCAGCTTCCAGATCTGGGCGCAAGGTGAGGGCCTGTGGGCACACTACACCCTCCCGTATGACACCACCCAGGCCGACCAGTTGTATGAAGATGGTCGCGCCATACGTGTCCTCGTCCCTGTCGCCCCTCCGACTTCCTACCTGGCTCTAAAGCGTTTCCTCGGCGACTTCACCATCGGCGCCACAGTAGACCCTGTAGCCCCGTGGCACGTCCTTACTCGTCCCCATCGCCTGTCCAGCAAGGCTAAGACCAGCCGTCTGCTACGGGAGTTCAACTCCCTGCACATGGGGGAGACTAAAACGGTCACCGCCTACTGGCAGCGGGAGTAGGACATCCTTCGTCGTCTCGGCACCTCTGCCCCCCCCTTTGGCTGCACTCCTGACCATCAAGCGCGGCGCCACCAGCGCGTATGTGGACGTCTTTGTGCACTACCTTGAGGACGTCCTCTCCACCATGGCGGCCTATGGCAGCCTCATGCCTTGGGCATACGAGCTCTGCCTCCGCATTGAGGAAGTTCGTCAGAAGTCCCAATCCTGCGCACACAGGCTCTTGCCTCCCCTGTCGACGCCTTCGTGGCCGTTGCTCCCACCTCCGCAGCTACCTCATCGTCTTCAAGGAAGAAGAAGCGCAGGAAGAAGAAAGGTAAGGGTTTGCTGCAGCAGCAGCAGCAGCAGCAGCCGTCGACCGGGTCCAGCGGTGGTGGCTCGGTCTGCCACAATTGTGGCCAGCCCAGTCACGGGTGGTACACGTGCCCTCTCTCGACGGATGAGGCGCACGTCATCGCCACCATGCGTCACCAACGGGAGCGCTGTCTCGCCTCTGCCGCCATAGCTGTCGTTGGCCCTGACGCCTCGGCCTCGTCCAGCAGCTCCGCCACTGCAACAGCTCCGCCAGTCCAGCAGACACTCGTACGGCAGCAGTACAATCCGCAGCCATCAGCGCCTCCGTTTCTTTCACCGGCACAGTCCTTCCCTTACCCGGGCTCTGGTGTCGTAACTCTTCACTCGGTCTACACTCCCGTGCCGTCCTCCCGTGACCGTCAGCTGGAGAAGTTCATCGCGCTCCAACTCGGCTTGCCTCGCCCTCCTCCCCAGGGAAGTGCGAGTTGCATCACTTCTTACTCGCCTGCCCTGCCGTGCATGACTGAGACTGAGCTACGATTGTGACCCATTTCCCTGTCTGTCTCGTCGCCTCCCGTGGTCTACCCTACCCCCCTCCATGACGACGTTGCGTGGCTTGATGATTGGCAGTCCCGTTTTGCGCCCCCTTCTACCGCGTCCGCGTCTCTTGCTTCCTGCCATGTGACCGTTAGCGATCTGTCGACCCCGGTCCAGGACCCCGCTCAGACCTGGATCATTGACTCCGGGGTCACGCATCACATGACGGCCTACCGAGAGGCCTTTAGCATGCTCCGTCTTGTTGGCGATGTCTCCGGTGTCCGGACGAGCTCCGAACAGGTGTTGCCTATCCGCGATGGCGGTGTCGTTCGTTTCCGTGGTCCTGCCGGTGATATCTTTCTGACCGATGTCCTCTTCATCCCAGGTCTCGAGCTTAGCCTCTTCTCCGTCACTGCCCTTGACTGCATGAGCATGGACGTTGTGCACTCCCGTGGTGTTGGCACTGTGTTGTTGCGTCCTTCTGGTCTTATCGTACTGCACGCCACCGCCCGTGGCAACCTGTGGCATGTCCCTCGTCTGTCCTCCTCTTCGTCAGTCTCCTCCCCGTCGGCCGCCACAAGCCATGTGTTTGACACCTGCGCGCTCTCCCCTGAGCACACCCGCCTCTTTCACCGCCGCCATTGCCACGTCCACTCTGTTGCCGTTGATAGCATGCTCCGCACCCAGCCAGCCAAGGGCCTTGACCCGGAGACTTTCCCTCTCCCATGCCCCATAGTGTGTACTGATTGCGCTCAGGGCAAGATGCACCGGTCCACATACCCTTTGTCTTCCTCCCGTGCATCCGCCCCTCTCGACCTGGTCCATTCTGACATGATGGATCCTCTTCCCACCGAGTCTGTCAGAGAGCATGGCCGTTATGTCACCCTCACTGAAAACTATTCTTGCTACCGCTGGGTCTTCTGCCTTCGGCAGAAAGGCGATGTCGCCCGCGCCATCCAGGAATGGCTTGTTCTTGCGGAGCCCGAGAGTGGTCGCTCTCTTTGCCGCTTTCGCTTCGATCGCGGTGGTGAGTACATGGGTAAGACCACGACCTTTCTCGCCTCCCGCGGCATCCATCATGAGACGTGTGTGCCCTACACACCCACCTAGAACGATGTCTCCGAACGGTGGAACCGTACCATGGCCGACGCCGTCCGCACCATGCGGGTCGAGTCAGGTCTCTCCGATAACTTTTATTTTGAAGCCATGGCCTACATGACATGGATCTGGAACCGGACTCCCCACGGTCCCCTTCCTCGCCAGTCCACGCCGTACAAGCATTGGTACGGTCAGCGCGCTGACCTCCGCCCAGCTCGCGTCTGGGGCTACGTGGCCATTATGTGGCTGCCCGCCCCGCTGCAGGGCTGCAAGCTCGCCCCCCGCGGAAGTCCCTACACCTTCCTCGTTGTCTTGCGTCAGTCCAAAGCC
>SZWC01000587.1:193474-206806 GCA_023375785.1 Penium margaritaceum | reverse complement strand
AGCCCTCCACGGGGACCTGCTCCTCTCCTTTCAGGATTGATAAATCCGCGTACTTTCATCGCAAGTTCAAACTGCCATCTACAGAGCGGGAAGTCATTCCCCTCAAAGATTCGAATTCCTCCCAAAGATCCAAGACCTTGCATCAGTGTGGTGGAAATCACGGTTGCTCCTGTGGTCTGCCCTGTGGTAGCCACTGTTGAGTTTGAGGACTGCCCTGCGGCAACCTCTGTTACGTTTGAGGACTGCCTTGCAACAGCCGCAACTGCTCCTGATGGGCCAGCCATTTTAGCTGCACTTCTCTGCAATCTACATCTGTGCTATGTTAAGGCTGATGTGGGTTGATGTTAGCTGATGTCTGCTACCGGTTTAAAGGTGGAGTTCCGTTGCTTACCCCTCCAGCCGATGTTAACCTGCAAACAGAGAAGACACATCACAATAGCATACCCAGGGCCTTGCCACCAAAGGCAGAGCTTTTCCTTGTTGGGATCGAAGGGTCGTGCCTCCAAGGACAGCGCTTGTCCTTGGTCCTAGTGTGCTAAGGCAAACCCAACCAATGGAGCTCATGAAGCAGATGGAGCTGATGGAGACAAAATGCACACCTGGAGAGAGCGTACCAAAGTGGAGCGAAGCGTACCTTACAACTCGTCAGTGTGGGCCCATAACCCTTTCTCAACCGGCCTGAGGAAAACAGACTTGAGAAGAGGGCTGACACAATAGCACCTGCCGTCCGCTCCTAGCATTTTAGCTAGGAGAAGATATCACCCTTAGGATCAGGGTTCCACATTGAGCAGCTCCTAGGCAATCACTTGCTAGCAACTATGTCCACTTAACACTTGGTCACTTTCGCGCGAGGTGCTAGCCAAAGACTAATTCCTGGGGCTTAGACCAACCAGTGCCTTCTTTATATTGTTCCTTAGTTGGACAGCTCTGTGAGGAGCATTTAAGGCCAGATTGTGTAATTAGAATGAGGAATGAGCCTGGTACGTATAGTCCTAGGCCTGGCTTCTGAGGAGTGTGGGTTGTGGCACTTTTGGGGTGGTCACTCCTCACCACCTCAACAGCTCGCCACTTAGCGCATCCACTGACCGCCAAGTGGCACATCCTCCTCATGCATAAAGAAATGTCCAAGAAAATTCCCATGTGTAGGAAGGTCATAAACCTTCCTGCGCACATCAAGGCTCGATCGCATGACTTGTTGTCCCAAAGTCCAACATGCTATCCATTGGGCTACACTTCTTGTGTCTCGCTTGGACTTGCACCACGAACAAGGTTTTGGGGCTTACTCGAAGGGAGCAGTGCATGCCCAACCAGTCCGTTAATCCATAACAGTGGCCATGGGGCATAAAATATCAACACAGACAGCAGGGAGAGCAATGTGTGGTCTTCTCTACGCCATGCCGCGGGAGACTATGGTCGACTTACGCCCCTTTCTGGGTGAGACTGGGACCGGGACTTCACCACATCCGCGCCAAGGTTGGGAACTGGTCCTGACACATCTTGCTGCAGAGACCCATGCTATGAAGGCAGCCGGACAAAGTCTCCCTCCCTCCATCAGGGTCCCACGGAGCTTGTAGCTGACTACTGGAGGCGCGTGATGCGCCTTGGAACCGGTGGCGGGACACTTTTGTGGGCACTTGACACCATCATGATGGGGGCGCACTTGCATCACGTGAAGCTCATTATGGACTTTAAACGTGTGGCTCTCTCTGAGTTTTTGGGGTCACTCTAGCTGCTTCCTTGGACTCATCGCTACTTCCTCTGGGCCACATTGGCTCATGTGGCTGCCATTGCCCATAAGCAGAGTCCACTTGTTGCAGCAGTGATTGCAACCTCTCCTACGGCTCTGTCCCAACTCACCAGTCCCACCTCCACAGCTTCCTCCTCCTCCTCCTCCTCCTCTACCCCGAGCGGCCACACTCAGGGCGTTGCAATGGCCGTAAAGGGGAAGAAGGGGAAGAAGCAACACGGGAAGGGATAGCAGAAGCAGCAGCAGCAGGCGACACATAGTGGCATTGGACGTTTTGTCCACTGGTACAATTGTGGAGGCACTCACCACTACATGGAGTGTGAGCAGCCCCTTGACTGGACTCGGATCATGCACGGCTTCACGCGGTGCACATGCGACAGAATTCCTTGAGTGACACACGGCCGGGGCGTGTCGCGACCACGATTGCGAGAGGCACATCCGTTTCACCAGGCAGCAATAGTGATATGGACCCTCGGGATTGCACGATCGTGGAGCTTCGTTAGCTGTTGGCACTTTGTACTCAAGGAGGTGCGAGTTTTTTGTCACAGCCAAGTGGTCTTGTGACAACTTGTTTTACTACGTCTGTTGCCCGCAATGATGCTTTTGGTTGAGCTCAGTTGGCTTGCAGTGAGGATGGACATAGCAGTACCTACTAGCTTGACGAGTCACAGATCCGTGCTGTTCTTCATTGTCGTGAGCCCTCTACTGTGAGTCCAGCAGAGGCAAAGTGTTTTATTGCATGTTTCTCAGTGTTGAAGACTGGTCAAGAGCCATGTGGCACCTGGATCATTAACTCTGGTGCCATCCATCACATGACCTTTTGTTGTAGTGACTTCATTGTGCTGGGTCTCGTTGCGTCTGTTTGGTCCGTTTGCACAGGGTCAATTCAGTCGTTGCCTGTGCAGGGAGTTGGGGTTGTGTAGTTTGATGGTTTGTGTGGCCCTTTGTATGTTTCTGATGTGCTCTTTGTCCCTGCTCTTGAGCTCAGCCTGCTCTATGTTCTTGCATGCACCAAGATGGGCCTCATTGTTGAGCACTCCACTGACTCTGCCAGAGGGACTTCTCTTGACACACATGCCATCGTGCTTCATGCCTCTGTTGTTGATTACCTCTATCATGCATCTCGTTGTATTCCCTCTGATTCTCCCCCCTCTTCAGTGTGTCTATTTGTCGCTGGTGTTCTCTCCTTTAAGTACCAGCACTTGTTACATCGTCGCCTTTGCCATGTGAGCTCGGACTTTGTGTCTAAGCTCATTCAAACTCAGGCAACCCTTGGTCTTGACGCAGCTTCCTTTGAAGAGCCGCCAAGACCGATTGTTTGTTTTGCACCTCGGGTAAGATGCATCACTGCCCTTACCCTAACTCCTCCTCCCGGGCATTGTGCCCACTAGAGTTGATGCACTCGGACCTTCTCGGTCCTCTCTCAGTTGAGTCCCTCTCTAATCAAGGTCAATATGTTGTCACTCTGACTGATGACTTCACCCCGATGCGGTGGGTCTATAGCCTCCGCCAAAAGAGCAACGCCGCGCTGGCGGTTTGCCTGTGGCTTGTGAAGGCTGAATGCCAGTTTCTTCATACCTTGTACACGTTTTTCTCGGATCATGGTGGTGAGTTATTAAGATAGATGGATGCCTAATTTTATGAGCATGGTATCTTTCTCAAGCTCTCTGCCCCTACAACACCACAACAGAACGGTGTGTCTGAGCGTTGGAACCGCACCATGGAGGATGCGGTTTGTGCTATGCGGTCTGAGTGCGGTCTTCTGGAGTCCTTCTCCTTTGAGGGCTTCTCCTACATGATGTGGGTGTAGAACTGCTTGCCACATGGTCCTCATCCAGACCATGTCACATGGTACGAGTTGTGGTTTGGCCATCGTGTTGATCTTTGTCTCGCATGCGTTTGGGGATCCTTCATGTATGTTTGGTACATTGAGGAACAGCATGGGTCCAAGGTTTCACCTCGCGGACGCATGTGTACCCTCCTCGGCATCTCCCTGTGGTCAAAGGCCTTGCGCTTTTGGGACTCTTCTCGCCATTGCATTGTTGACTCTCGAGATGCTCTCGTCTTTGAGGCTCTGACCTACTACGACTTGTCCAGCATTCTATCGCTGGCCGCCGGCCACGTCCCTACTTGTGTGGCCTCCCGGCGGATGGGGGAGTCTGGTCCTATGGATGGGTCCATCCGGGCCTCCTCACTCGCAGTCCGGTCTCCGGCCGTTGATGATCTAGCCATCATGCATGTGGATCCAGTAGCCTCATCAGTCCCCTCTGGCACACCTGATCCCGTGTCGGTGTCAGATCCCTCTGGCACACCTGATCCTGTGCCAGTGTTGTTCCCCTCTGATACACGTGATCCTGTGCGGGTATTAGATTCCTCGAGCACATCTGATCGTGTGCGAGTGTCGGTCCCCTCTGATACACCTGATCACGTGGGGGTGTGAGACCCCTTGGGCACATCTGATCCCATGCCAGTGTCGGTCCCCTCTGGCACACCTGATCCCGTACGAGCATGAGTCCACTCTTGCATACCCAATCTCATGCCAGTGTCATTCCCCTCTGCCACACCCACTCCCGTGCATGCACCTATTTCACCTGCGGCTATGGCCGAGCAGCCTTCTTTGTAGCCTGTGATGAGCACCTCCGCATTAGGTTACTTCCACAAGCCCGGTGGTCGTCTCCGACCAACGGCCTCTAGGACTTAGCGTACTGCTGACTCAGCGCCTAGATGCCCAACTTCTACTGTTTAGTGTGGCGATCCTGGCGCGAAGGCCCTTGGCCTGAGTATCCACACAGACTACACTGAGGTGCATCCGGCATGTCCTCTCGGCCACGAGCTGGTCTTGTGAGAGTTTTTGGTCGTTTGCGATGCCGCAGTCAACCTTGTCGTGGTTATACCGAGTCCGGGGGCATGTTTCTTAGTCACCCGGAGCTCTCTCTTGAAGACGCTTGATCCAAGCACGTTGAAGGAAGAACTCTCAGCTCAGGAGGCAGACTTGTGGCGTGCTACTTCTAAGGATGAGATGAGAGCCATCCTTGAGCACGAGGTCTATGAGCTTGTGAACCTCGCGCCTAAGCGGAAGGCTGTATAGGCCAACTGGGTCTTTTGCAAGAAGGTGAAGAAAAATTGCACACCAAGTGATTGTGGCAGGTTGAGGGTGTGGATTTCATTGACACATTCGCACCCGTTGGCCGCATGACCACCGCTCACGCTCTGTCCGGGGTTTTTGCTCATCACGACTGGGAGCTACACCATATAGATGTGAACAATGCGTTCCTCCATGGCACCTTAGAGGAGGAGATCTAGATGGTTCAGCCACCTGGATTCGAGGTCAGTGACAAGGCGTGGTGCTTGCACAAGGTTCTGTACGGCCTGAAGGAGTCATCCAGGTGCTGGAGCATGGAGATCACCGACACACTGACACGTGCCGGTTACGTGTAGAGTGACGCGGACCCGTCCCTCTTTCTTAGACGGACAGCTGATAGCCTCACTGCCATCTTGGTCTACTTGGACGACCTCCTGATTGTTTCTCCTTCGATGGAGGTTGTGGAGCAGGCCAAGGCAGTCCTTGAGGCTGCCTACAGGATGAAGGACCTTCGTCCTGCTGCTGTGTTTCTTGGGATTGTGATCGTGCGTGATCGTTAGCGGCAGACACTCTTGTTGCATCAAGCGCGTTATGCCTGCGTTGTGGGGGAGCGGTTTGCTGACCTTCTTGGTGTAGTTCCCATAGCCTCCACCCACATCATACCTGACGGGTAGGATGCTCTGAAGGTGTATGATCCAGCATAGATAGGGGAGACAGTGGTCATGACCTTGTACTTGCGCCTGATTGGCTCTTTGATGTACTTGGCAACTACCACACGACCTGATATTGCCTTCACCGTCAACCTCCTTGCACGGTTATCATAGTGTCCTTGGGTGAGAGCCCTCCACGCGGTTGTGTGACTGGTGCGGTACATGGTGTCCACACCATACCTCGAACTCTGCTTTTGACGACAATGTTTGGTGGTAGTTGACGGCTACACAGGCTGTAACTGGGCGTGGAGTCTTGATGACCAAAGTCGGATAGGCTACGTTTTCCTGCTTGGTGACACCGCTATGTCGTGGCACAGCCGCAAGCTGGGTTTTATTTCACGTAGCTCATCAGAGGATGAGTATGTTGCTTTGGGGGCTAGAGCTGCTCGGGTGGTGTGGCTGTAGCGTCTGTGTTTTTTTAGTTCCGTTAGTCTGTGCCTTGCGTAGTTCAGTGTTGTAACAACCAGAGTGCTCTTGCCATTGCAGAGAAATCTGGTGTGTTTCATGCATGCACAAAACACATTGCTATTGAGCATCACTTTGTGCGTGATCTTGTGGAGTGACAAGTGATCTTCGTCATCTAGGTCGGCATGGACATGCAGCGGGCTGACTTCTTGACCAAGGCACTTATGCGCGGAAAGTTCATGGTGCCCATTCGTTCTGTCGGGCTTTGCCCCTTGCCAAAGAGTGATTGGGAGTGGGGTGTGTGAGCATGGAGTGTTGAGCATCTTGTTGCGCACCTCTGTTAGTTTTGCACGCGTATGGAAATGCGTACCACGGGATCATGGGGGAGTGTTGTGATGTGAGTCGTCCTCGTCTGTTTGTACAGCTTACTATGACCACTCGGCCGTGTCCATGCTCGTGCAGATTCATGATGCGGATGTAGCTGGCGCCGGAGCACCAACAACTGGTGGCTCCACCCACCAGCAGCTACCAGACAGTTGCCACGACATCCTCGGTGCTTGCCGGGGTGCTTTGTGGTGTTTTTGCAGATGCTGGAGTTTTCTTGGTGGACTAGCTCTTGAGCCCCTTTTGCATGTTTTTCATTGTCTGTCCACCGATCGATGCCGGAATTGTAGCGTCCAGTCCAATATTATGCATCTCTAGGTTCAAACGGTTTGCGTTTGGATAGCAATGCCTGGAGTTACGGCCAGAACTTAGATTTTGGGCTGGTTTTAAGACAAACTGACACTGTCGCGTGCGTCAACCGCCGTGCACCGCGGCAGCTATTTATGCTGTGTGCTTGTCAGTTGTCATTCCTCTCTGCATTACTAAGCTGTTAGAGCTTATGAGACTTTTTGCGTCTCCCTAGCTTGACCCTTACCATTTCCTGCACCTGCTTGCTTGCTAGTGCGCCAGCGGATTTGACAGTGTCGCCAAGTCAGCAGTGGCAAGGTTAGGAAGCTTCCTAGTAGTTTTTCTTCATGTAACCACTGCCAACAGTCAGGGTGCGCTCGTGTGACGTCTCCCTTGGGAAGACCATGGTGATTTTATCTGTACATGTGTGTGTGCCATGAAGAGTGAGGCAAGAGGGCATAGAGATGTGAGTGGCCAATGAGACTTCAACACTCCCCCATGATCCGCAGGCAAACAATCCACACACACTGGAGCACGGCCCAAACATGAATGTGAGAGCAAGGAACATAGAGAGACATGCAAACAACAAGCACCTCAGCCTGCGTCATAGGGAAAAATGAGACCAACAGCATGAACAACACTCCTGAAAGCATTTCGGTTGAGAGCTTTGGTGAGAAAGTGAGCTCTTTGAGACCATGTGTCCACCCAAGCAACGCGGACAATGCCAGCAATAATGATGTGCTTGGTGCGAGAGTGGTGCATGCCCCTCTTTTCTGCAATGGCCTTTGTGCTTTGATTGCCACATCGTAGAGTGTTGCACTGAATGGGAACGCACAACTGCTGTAGTATATGACAAGCCAGAGAGCTTCACACATACATGTGCGAAGAGCTACATCCTCAGCCTTAGCGGTGCTATGGGCAACACTATTTATTTATTTATCTAGTTAATCACCCCTAAAGTTACACTATTCATTAAGTGTACACACTAAACGCATGCATTCAGAAGTTTTATGGGACCTTCGTGGAAGACACAACACAACTTAATTTACGACGTTTGTTCATAGACATACAAATTTGTTTGAATGCTTGAAGACACAAAACTTGGTAGAAATTCTGCCAAAAAAAAACACATGGTTAGGCGCTTTACAATTCCAGTTACAGTTCAAAGTAAGAGACGTACATTTGTACTCATACATGAAATGTGTTAGAAGTGTAAGGCATAACACTGCCTATTCCTTGACCCAAAACGTGAAAGAACCAAACCCCTCCCGAAGTCACATTCATGGGGGTTGGGTTTTATTCTTTTGCTTGCCCGGGCTCGAGCTGGGCCCCACGGTAGTTGGGCCCAGCAAGTTCCCTTCTATTGTGGGGGGGGGGGTTTGGACCCTACATTCAAACCATTCGCAAAAATACACCAGTGTATAATCTTGGATGCTGTACAATACACGACCCATTTTTTAGCTCAAATACATTATGATTGTGGGGGGAAGGGGGGGGGGNTCCAGTTACAGTTCAAAGTAAGAGACGTACATTTGTACTCATACATGAAATGTGTTAGAAGTGTAAGGCATAACACTGCCTATTCCTTGACCCAAAACGTGAAAGAACCAAACCCCTCCCGAAGTCACATTCATGGGGGTTGGGTTTTATTCTTTTGCTTGCCCGGGCTCGAGCTGGGCCCCACGGTAGTTGGGCCCAGCAAGTTCCCTTCTATTGTGGGGGGGGGGTTTGGACCCTACATTCAAACCATTCGCAAAAATACACCAGTGTATAATCTTGGATGCTGTACAATACACGACCCATTTTTTAGCTCAAATACATTATGATTGTGGGGGGAGGGGGGGGGGGACGACGTGGTGACCAATTCGACGTTCTCTTGCTTAAATGTTTTAAAACTCTCTTGAAACCATCGATTTTCGACAACAGGTGGTCAGTATGTGGAGATGGTTCATTGTTCCTGTTTACAAACTCCGCTTGTTAGATGTTGATTGTCAATATGAGGTCAACGGTTTGCGAGTTTGTGCAAGCGATTATCCCTCTATACATTAGTGCCTTTTCTTTTGCTTCAACCACATAAACCGGATACACTGACCAGATACACTTCACCAATACACTCTAACCTTTTAGGGGAGTCAGCCAGAGACCAAGCCCCCCCTCCTCCCCCTCCCCTCCCCCCCCCAAACTATCAAAGTGTATTGGGCGACTGTAAATGGTGCGTGTATCAAAAGATACGTGACAGGAACGTAAGTAGACACAATAATGTACAATATAATTGTAAACAAAATACCTGGTCACCGCAATGCATGCCCTGATACACATTCCTAATACAATAGGTCATCGGTGGAGGAGGGGGGGGGGGGGGTTGAGAATCCTGATGACGTGGTGACCGTTTGTTTGTGTGTTTGGATGCCATCAAATGCAAACACATTAGTGAATTTTTCTTTTTATCATCACACAAACTCCTCACACTGACCAGATACACTTCACCCATACACTCTAACCTTTTAGGGGAGTCAGCCAGAGACCAAGCCCCCCCTCCTCCCCCTCCCCTCCCCCCCCCAAACTATCAAAGTGTATTGGGCGACTGTATATGGTGCGTGTATCAAAAGATACGTGACAGAAACATAAGTAGATACAATAATGTACAGTTCATTTGTAAAAAAAATACATGGTCACCGCAATGCACGCCCTGATACACAGTCCTAATACAATAGGTCATCGGTGGAGGAGGGGGGGGGGGGGGGGGACATCGGATCCAGTGATGACTACCCCCTCCCCCAGAAGTTAAGTTGTATTGGTAAAGTGCATAAAGTCTGTGTATCTCATGGACACGTGAAAACAGAACCTAGTCTACAAGATACACTAGTGCACAGAAATAGTCTGTGTACAATACACGCACCAGGTAAACTGCTCAAATACAAACGAGGGATTGGGGGGGGGGGGGGATCGAGTTCCGCAGTTTGTCGCGGATGAAAACACAATCGAGTAATAGCAAGACTACGCTCTACATCAAGTTCATTTCTGTTCGAGGTCACGAATTTGGAAACTAAACATCCGATTCACAAATAAGCCCACTCAGAATGTTCCAGGACATATGTACGTCTATTGTACATTTCACCCACAATGCCATATTCTTTTTTTGTTGTTGTTAAAATATAACATGCAATTCCCAAGGCACAGGTACCATGTCCATTGTTTTCCATGTGAACACAAGACGATTAACCCTTGATATAATTTCATGGAAGTTACCCTAATACACTGAATGTGGCGAGTATGAAACGGGGACGATTGACTATACCTCGTTAGCGCAGCCTTGTTTTCCACTTTTCCACAAAACTGCCGTTCCACCAACCATGAAAACGTATCCCGTTCTACTGTGTGCATCAGAGTCATGCGCCCAGTCATTGTCAATGAAACCGTCAACAAGTACTGAGGGCTGTGCTCAAAAGCACGACCCGGTGCAAGGTGTGGAGTGCATACCGTAGTATCCGCAACACCTCCTCAAGATGGCACTCTCGAGGACACTGGGAGAATTGTGAGAGAAATTTCACAGCAAATACAACATCAGCTTGAGTGGTGGTAGCAAGATACACTAGGGAGCCAATGAATCTGAGATAGTCTGTCACATCCGCCATCTCCCGTAGCTTTGATGGCTGCAAGAACTTCAACAGTGATTGGCCGGCTGGGGTCATGGGTGTAGAAGCTGTGGGGACATATGTGAAAAGCGGTCCAAACCGCTCCCCCTGGCTGTGGATGTATGCATCTTGGTGGACGTGCAAGGTATGACGTGAGTGGTCACACACTAGCTCTATGTCCAGAAAGACACGACCTGGACCAAGGTCCTTCATCTTGTATGGTGACTACAGAAGAGACTTTGTACCTTTGACAGATGCGACGTCTGGAGAAGCAATCATGAGATCATCCACATAGACAAGGATGGCAACAAGCGGATTGGTGGGGGCACTGAGGATTAGGGTAGGATCTACAATGCTTCTTTAAGAGCCTCCCTTTTTCAAGGTTGTTGAAATCTCTTGGTTCCAGCAAGGTGGGAATTGCTTAAGGCCATAGAAGGCCTTGCACAAATGCCACACTCAATTTGTGCCATTAGAGAAGCCAGGTGGTCGCACCATGTAGATTTCCGTGTCAATTTTACCCTGAAGAAAGGCATCGGTGACGTCCATCTGTTCAAGTTCCAAGTCATGCTGGACCACTAGACTGAGCAGTGCTCTAGCAGTGGTGTAGCGACCCACTGGAGCAAATGTGTCATAAAAGGCAATCCCAGGGACTTGAGAGAAGCCCTTTGCCATGAGGCGAGCCTTGTACTGTTTGACGGTGTTGTGATGGTTTAGCTTGTGCCGATACACCCAGTTGGCGGCTATTGCTTTGCTGCCTGGTGGGGGGTCGACCAGTTCATATACACCATACTCAGACAAAGCATCAATTTTGGCTTTCACTTCCTCGTCCCACAACGGGGAGTTGCTCACTGTGCAAGCACCCTGCTCAATCAGGGGTTTAGGTGGAAGAGGAGAGAGACCAGCAGCAGCAAAGCACGAGGCAACATACCCAACCACATAAGAGGTAAGGGCTAGTCAAAACTCGTGCTCAATGAGGTAGTAGCCAAGGGCAGTATTAGGATGCACCACAGATGCAGCAATGTGCAACATGGTAGTCATGAGGATAAGAGCGCAAAGACCACGGTTACCAGAGACAACAGGATGGGAGTGAGATAGAAGTGCCTTGAGACGGCCATCGCATGTGTCGGGTGAGACATGAGGCATAGAGGAGACACGAGGATCAGAGGCAGGAAGAGGCGCATGAGCCAAGGAGCACACGAGGCGATGACTCAGCAGGAGAGTCAGAGTGTAGAGGTGAAGAAGGAGGAGTTGAAGTAGAGATAGTAGAAGGTGTAGAGAGAGCCGGAAGCACAAAGGGAGCGGTGGGTGTAGAGGAGGCAGAGGGCTCAGAGAAGGCAGAGGGTTCTATGGAGACGGGGGGTGCCAAAGGACGTACCGAGGGGGGAATAGAGGAAAAAAAGGGAGGAATGCCACCCCCAAAGAGGCAGAGAGAGGGACCCGGCCGCGAAGCAAGGGATGTCACGCTCAAACAATTTCTATAAAAAAAGGGCATTGCGGACTCAAGAACACGACAGCGAGCAGGATCCCAAAATCGCCATGCCTTACATAACGGTGAGACATCATGGAAGACACACTGACAGCCACGGTGGGGGAGCTTACCGTCCCGTTGGTCCGCTGGGAGCCACACGGAGGCAAAGGACTCCCACACACAAGCAAGATGACGATGAGCACGATGGCATGTCTTGCATACAAAGGGCGTGACGGTGTGAGGGAGGGGACTGTGAGGCACGTGATTCCAGACCCACGTCAAGTAGGACATGGCCTCAAAGGTGAAGAGTGGGGACTGCACAGAGGCGGAGAGAAGGGAACGCTCCCCGTCTGCAAGGGTGTGATTCCAATGCTTGGACATGCCATTTTACTGTGGGGTGTAGGGAGCCAAGGACTCAATGGGAATACCACGTGACTCAAGGAAGCAAGAGGTGGGGCTAAAGAACTCACCGGCCCGGTCGTTGTGAAAGACATGTAAAAGGACGAAGGCAGGCTCGTTCAGCCTGAGGAAACCACGTTTTGAGGACATAAGTGACTTCGCTCTTGTGGTGAAGAGCAAAGATGCATCAGTAGCGAGAGAAGGAATCAGTCAAGCAAAGCACATAGTGACCAAGGACACCAAGAAAGCAATGAGGTAACGGACCCATGACATCAGCATGAACGAGGTCAACGCATAAAGGAAGAACAATGAGAGGTGGTGGAATCAGTCGCCGTAAAGGGAGAACAATGCATCTTGCCATTGGCGCAGTCAAGACATACAGAGGAGCACAGAGGCGCAAACGTGGCAGCATCAAGACCAAAAGCATGGCAAAGGCAGAGGAGAAGCTTGATGGCCTCAGTGTGGATGTGGTAGAGGGAAGGTGTAAGAGGTCCGAATGTGCAGGATATAAGGAGGGTGGGACGTGAAGAAGAGCAGAGGCAGCGGAAGAGAGTGGCAATGTGAGAGGAACATGGAAAAGACGATCACAACGCATGCCGGGGAGGACAACACGGCCAGAGGAACAGAGCACAATTGTGGCAATGTCGCGGCTGGACGAGAAGTCCATTCCCTGGTCATCAAGGGTGGTCACAGAGAGAAGACTGACTTCAAGGTGAGGCACATGCAGCACGTCAGGAAGGTGCACAGTTTCACCAGGACCAAGAAAGCAAACAAATCCAACACCTTGAATAGGGAGAAGGTCGCCAGAGCCGGTGCGCAGAGGTGTAGTTAATCGTGATCATTTTATACACGTTACAATTAGTGTATAAGACATATTTGTTTTGGTGTTTTCCTCAAAATTGTGTTATGATATAGTTATCTTCTGTTCACATATAGTACGTTATGCATATAAAATCAATTCTGATTGCTAGAAACAAATAGCAAAAATTGGAATATAGGACACAGAGTGTGTTTCACTTAGACCACGATCAAGTGTACAAGAACTTGCTATGTATTTACTTGTACATACCAGTAAGGAACATATGCTACTAAGAATATGCAAACTTCTAGATTGTGTGTTTTGAGCATGTTATCGGGATATGCTCTGAACATTTTCTGGCCCTTTCTCGCTATTTGACATTCCCCCCCCCCCCCCCCCCCCCCCCCCCCCCCCC
>SZWC01000587.1:130642-163138 GCA_023375785.1 Penium margaritaceum | reverse complement strand
TTTCGGCGGACTGGGCATGAGGCCCATTTGCATGTTTTTGCATTACACACTCACTGTCAGTCGATGGATGCATGCATGTGACCAGTCGTTGCGTGCGTCTTTTGATTCTGCACGTCTAGGTTCAGACGGCGTAGGATTCTGACATGTGTGCGCAGAGTTACGGCCAAAACAGTGGTTTTGGGCCGGTTTTAGGACAGCTCTTGGACTGCCGCGTGTGACACCCGCCGTGCGCCGCGGCAGGTATTTATGCCCTGGACCTGTCAGTTGTCATTTCTCTCTGCATTTACTAAGCTATTGAAGCTTATGAGACTTTGCGGGTCTCCCTAGCCCTGATCCTTGCTGTTTCTTGCACCTGCCTGCTTGCTAGTGCGTCAGCTGACTGGACAGTGTCGCCACGTCAGCAGCAGCAAGGCTAGGAAGCTTCCTAGCAGTTGCTCAGGTTGATGCTAGGGTTCGTACATTCTGACTGCCGAACCCTGCATCATTGTGACTTGCCTCTAGGTGTTTGGGGGGGTTGCTTGATTTTTTTCGGGTGCTGATCCTTTAGGGGCCACGGTGTCAGCCGTTGGTTGTCTACTGGTGAGAAGCCATCCTCCGTTAATTCCGAGTGGGTGGGCTCGACCCCCGGGTGGCGGTGCACGCCGGCTTGAGCGAGTGCTCGGTGCTCGCTCCTCGCACTTGATTCGTTTGTCTCTTTTGTGACCTATTTTTTACGAGTCAAGCTTACCACATCCACCGCGCCCGATGCTCTCTAGCACTTAGCCACACGATTTGTGTGTCTAGCTTGGAAGTTTCTTAGCAATTACAGGCACTATCCGTCGGTGCTTTAACACAAGATGGGTCCCTATGAGGGATCTACACGATCATGGATACAACCAAGTGGTCGCAATGAGCCATGCAAACAAGTGGTTGCAGTAAGCTATGCCAACAAGGTATGGACATGAGAATGGAGGGAGCTGAGGGGTCTTCGTTTGCCTATGATCTTAAAGAACCACTTTGGATACGTCCGAAAATTTTGATCAAGCCGGTGAAGAGAAAGTGTGCATCACCTTAGAACACATCCTAGTTGACTAGAAACCCTTGGACAGTCAACATTCTTCCTTGCATTCTTCCAAATGTGATCTTCTCTGCTGCAGCTCCTAGTCGGAACTCTATTGGTACTTGTTGGTCTTCCTCACCCCCCCTTGAAGTAACATCATGACCATTTCATGCACTTTCGAGTCAAACAGCGTTCTTCTCAAGAAGTTAGGCACTTCTTCCCATAGTTTCCTTATGGCCATGTAGCCCACAGAACTACTCCCTTTGCCCAAAGATCTTCAAGGGAAAAGTCTTTTTCTTCCTTGTGCAAGCCTACAGCATTCGACCTCTGTTTCTCTTGCCTTATCTGAGATTATGTCTCGCGCAGCATTTGCAAGTATGGAAGGTCTATGTAGACTCTCTCATCAGAACCATGTATACATTGCAGCAGATTGCAATCCCAAATGCAGGTGGCGAAGTCTGCCTGTATGACTGCATAAAGGAGGTAGACTATAGTCATATGAATAGTAATAAGGCTTCCTGCTCAGTGGCCAAGGAGGTCCCCAATTGATGGCTCTCCTCAATCTTCAAGCATCGCGCTGAGGATGCACAATCGCAGGAATGCATTCACCCTCATACTTTTTGTTTCTCACAGATTCACCTGCAAAGCATTTATCCGAGGCACACCACATGATGGTAACAAGACATAAATTCTCAGTCCTTCGGCCACAGCATGGGGACACACACATTGTGCAATTGCAAGAAGTTGGGACTCACCCGTTTTAAATTGAGAATAATTAAAAAGATTCTTCGCTTGGGTCAAGATGACCCTGGCTCGCCAATCACACAAGGGTGGGCTTGGGGAGGGTCGCTCACACAACAGCCATGCCGTGGAAAAGAACCTCAAGGCAGCAATTAGCTACATTTCCAGGTGGATGAGGGGGCTGAACAATATGACTTGTCCATACACCTGTGTGGTTGCTGAATTGTGCTCGATCATGCCTGATCCATTTTTGCATCAATCAGTCCTGTCTCTCCCCTTTTTCACAGAATCATCATCTGCTTATGCGACTTCAGACACTGCGCGACAGGACCTGCAACAAGTGGTGGTGTGAGAGGAGGCACCAGGGAAAGCCCCCTACCTTCTCTGGCGCCTGCTTTCCAGAGTGGGGTTTGCAACAGCTTTTACTTCACCTTTGGCATGTTCACTGTTTCCAACCTTTCCAACCCTTTCGCCATGATTCGAGTGAATAGATGACCACTCACCGCTCCAGCCCCATGCAGAGCCAAGACATTCGTTCAACAATCCATCATCTTCCGCTCCAGGAGGAGAGGGAAAGTATGATGCGATCTAGCCACGCACCCACTTAACAGACTCTTCTTCCTCTCTCGTGCCCTGCAACGACCGAGAGAAAACTGCAGCACACTCTTCCTGAGTGCCCTAAGCTCACAAAGAACGGAAGCATGCTCGCGGCACTAAATCCCCTGCATGCAGCCACCAGGACTGCTTCCGCTTCCATTCAGTCTGCTGCTGCTGCAACTGCTATTGTTACTGCTGCTCCTGACGATAATGATGCTGTTACTGCTGCTGCTGCTGCTGCTGCTGCTGCTGCTGCTGCTGCTGCTGCTGCTGCTGTTGCTGTTGCTGCTGCTGTTGCTCCTGCTGCAGCTGGTGCTGCTACTGCTGCTGCTGCTGCTGCTGCTGCTGCTGCTGCTGCTAGTGCCGCTGCTGCGGCTGTTACTGCTTCTGCTGCTGCTGCTACTGCTGCTGCTGCTCCTGCTGCTGCTGCTGATGCTCCTGCTGCTGCTGCTGCTGCTTGTGCTGCTGCTGCTGCTGCTGCTGCTGCCGCTGCTGCTGCTATTGCGGCTTCTGCTTCGGCTGCTGCTGCTGCTGTTGCTGGTGGTCCTGCTGCTGCTGCTGCTGCTGCTGCTGCTGCTGCTGCTGCTGCTGCTGCTGCTGCTGCTGCTGCTGCTGCTGCTGGTATCCTCCGTTATATCTTTGTCTCCTGTGGCTCCCTGTCCCCAAAATGATCTAGTGAGGTGGCTCTTCGCCCGTGAACCCACTCCAGAATGAATGCACAGGTCGTAGGGGAGGTGGGTGAACGAGAAACAGTCATCTTGACCGTGCTCAGTGACAAGGGGTGAGGCATTCCAAGCACCTTGCTTGCTATAAGTTTGTGGATGCAATGGACTACACCTTTGAATTTATCCTATTGACAGAACCTCACGATTTCACCGCGAGACGCCGGCGGCACTCGAGCTTCACGTGTTCAGACTTCAGCTCGGCGTACCCAGGGCGCTGTCGTCCATGAGTGCCTCGAGGTGTCGAGCTTCGTATGCCTACATCAGACTGCAACCATTCGTAGTTGGCAGGTTGGCCATTCATACACCAGCCTGGGTCGGCTGGAGTTTAGCTGGGAACGCAAACCTGCTCCTGGCAGGGAATGTCGCTCACCTTTTTCATAGAAACTTCTCCCTAGTCACCCGAGGCTGCCGGTCGCGAAGTTGATGTTTACTACGCCACGCCCAAAGGAGTGATATTGGAAATCTGGCACCGACGGTTCGCTGAACTGCGACGCTGTCAGATCCGGGCCACGCGCGAACACCACGCACTGGCGCCCCGTGCCACTCAGCTGCAACCCAAACCGCATCGCGTAGCTGCTTCCGCCGTTGGAGACTTCGAGGGCGGCCGCGCCGCCTGGAGGGATGAGGGAGGGCAGCGGTTCAAGGACGGGCGTGGAAGGTTTGACGAGGTATGGGCGGATAGCGGTCTGGGACGTGTCCCCGCCGTTGACGAAGGCGATGACTACGCGCGAGTCGGTCATCCTGCAGCGGGGCGACAAGCCGAAGCCCAGCCAGCCGTTGGATGTTCCCGGCGCGGCGCGGACGAACGCGTCGGTGGTGTTGTCGGCAGTATTGACGGTCCAGTAGAGGGCTAGGAACGTAGTCACGTTCACGCACCGCTGTGACGTGAACGTCTCGCCTCGAAAAGTGAACTGGCAGGCTGGCGTAGTGGGAGGAGGAGACGTGGGCGGGGGCGACGCGAGAGGGGGCAGCGAAGGAGGGGGAGACGCTGGAGGGGGCGATGTGGGGGGTGGCGACGATGGTGGAGGAGAGGAAGGTGGGCTATTCGTCGGCGGAGGCAGCTTGGTTGGTGGGGAACGGGGAGATGGTCTGTTTGGCGGCGATCTGGGGGCAGGCAAGCTGGGCTTCGACGGTGGCGGGTTCTGCTTGGGCTTAGGTGGAGACGGTTTGGGCTTCGGTCGTGGCGGGGGAGACTGTTTCTTCGGCGATGAGGCCCGTACGTTCAATCCCAGGGACGCATGGGGGGCACTGGCGCAGAGAACCGACGCCAGCAACAGCATTGCCGCCGGTAGAAGCGTTGGCGAAGCCATCGGGCGGCTTGGTGTAGACCTTCGAGAGCAAACCTGCCCGTGAGACTGATGGGGCAGGAACCGCAACTGCTCACACTGAAGGAACGCAGCCTTCGAATGCCTGCAACATTAGCAGCGAGCTTGCTTGTGCTTTCAAACACTGAACGATCGACCCGCAACTGCCCGGAACCACGACAGTTCAGTTTCTCGTCAAGCGGGAATGAATGACCGAACGGACGCGAAATGCTCCCCACGGATACCTTCAACGGCGTGCTCCTGGGAAGCGCGGGATGGAAGGCGTAAACCAGCAAGCGATGGATGGTCATTTTATTTGCTTAGCCGTATGTTTTAATATCCTTCACAATATGGCCGCGGCTCGGATTCGTCATTCACACTGGCCACAAAATGTCGCTCTATATAAAACATTGCCGTAGTAGACGCGGTTTGCATATAGATTCACCATACCCTTCACAATCAAGCAGCGCGGTCGCTCCTCTGAGTTCTTTTAGCCACGACGGCGGCTGACGGGAAAAGGATATTCCGGACGTGTAGTATTGAACCAGATAACCCAAAATAACATAAGGACACCATAAAGGTACTCTACTATGAAAAGGAATTCTGGCATACAGAAGGGAAGGACTGTCATCTTTGAACCATAACTTAATCCTTGCACTTCTAACTTTATAAAGACTTGTATGAACTTTGAAATCTAAATTATATTACTGGATCATTTTCTTACTAAACATGCATGACAAAAGTACTAACTTTTATAATGAATAAACATCAATTTGTTCTGAACACTTGTAACTGCAATGACATGGAACCATGGAATGAAAGTCTGACAATTTTCTAATTCAAGAAAAATTAAGTTTGCTTTATAATCAAGCTTCATGTTTACTCACATTCTACCCATTACATTGTCAACTACAATTTAAAATTACATGTCCAACAAAGACTCTTAACATCCATCAGATTTAATTTTTAAGGATATAATTCAAACTAAAATCTTAAAATACCAAGACTTTTCATATGATATAACCTACTCATCTCTATTTACAAATAAATTGTGCGAAAACTACATAATTTACAAAAAACCCTTAAAAATCAAGATCACAGCCATATGAAGCATTATCTTCTAAAACATGACTCATATTCCCATCAATTCCCCATTCAATTAAATTATAAGACATGGTTTACAACAACACTTTATGCATTGTGTAACTGGCACAAAATCTTAATCCATGTTAAAGTTTTCATTTTTCTCATGGGATAGTTTGGGATTCTCATCAACAAGAAGAAACAAACATTGCTTCAACAATTCTTACCCTTCCCTTTTGTATACTTGATATGTATCTCACACTTAAGCATCTAAAAATAGATTTAGGTATTTACTGGAGAATATCTGTAAATAATACCCATCTACATTATCCTTCCACGTTTGGCCTCTGTTGTGGCCACAATTGAAAGAATTAGCCACCGCGCACTTAGTTAATGGTTACTACTGTAAGGCTACAGCCAAGTTGTACTCACTATGGTAAAATTTGAAGTGAGGAGAGATCCTATGGCTAGTATGGATGATGACGCAAAGTTACGACCATTTAACAAAGGATCATCAAAAACATAGCCAAAAAATGAAAAACATGTAATGTGTTTCACAGTAAATCTCTGCACAAAAACTGAAGGCCAAGGGGAAGCGCCACGGGAGACGCAAGGGGGGCGAGCAGTTTCACACATGTACAACGACAATGACAATCTTTTCAAAGGTGAATGAAACTCAACCCTTCATTCTTTACTACACACATTCAGAGTATTTACATAACCAGATTTGCCTTCTCAGGGTTCAAACTCAACCATACAACATTCTTCCTATGTGTACATCTAAAACATCCATTTCACTCTTCAAGAAAACATACCCAATTTAAGTGAAAAACTAAACAATGTTTAAGGGAAACAATGGTGCAATCGCAATGTGCAAGTCACCTGCATGGGGCGGCATGGTGCTTAAGTCATCATTCTTCTTAATCAGTCCCAAATCCCTCAAGAATTCTGTCTATATGACAAAGGGGTTGTGTGGGGGGCATGTGATTGATCTCACAATCCCAATGAATGGGTTCTTCTTGAAAGAACATGTTCAACATTTTCACGAGGCCGAAGAGATAATTGCATAAAGATGAAATCCTCACCATTATGCCAATGGCATACACGAGGCCAAAATCAAGTGTTGACCTTTTTCTTACTATGTTTCTCCCGTCCCATATAGCAACTTCATCATTACCACTTTTCTACGCACCAAGAGCATTCCTTCTGATTACCCCTGAATATGTGAACGTACCCCATCATTCACCAGTCACTTCCCAAGCTTGCCAAAACCTACTCATGGCATTACTCAACATTTCATGACCAGAGATAAAGTTTTGACGCATGACTACGAGAAACTTTGCAAACCACATATTTGTTCTTGAAGCCCTCCATCAAACCAACAAGGGCCTTCTCCAGTGATCAAAACCAGAGCACGGTATCGCGTCACGCGAACTGAAAAAACTACGAATGGCTTGACTGGACCTATTTTGTCTTGCACTCACACCTTGTACGTGTATTGCCAAGTTTCGTTACTTATAACAAGTACACTTTCGAAATCTCAATATTCTCAAATACCCTCATTCTCATGAAAGGTAACAATACCTAATATTAACTTTGGTCCACCTCACTCACGCTCGGCATAAAGCTTGGTATAAGAGCGCTTCAATTCAAATGAGTCAGACTTCATTTTAACATCGATGCAAAACTTGCACGTGTCTTGAATCATACATCCACAACCTCATAATTTGCAGACATTGCCACAAAGTCTACGCACATAGTGAGCGCACCCGATGACTGCAATGGTAACCGACAAAGACACGAAAGATGGCCGAAGGCACCCAAAGAAGGACCTTAAGCCTCATCCTGAGGGATGAATGGATGATGGCTTGCAC
Organism: Penium margaritaceum; assembly: GCA_023375785.1. Classification (NCBI taxonomy): domain Eukaryota; kingdom Viridiplantae; phylum Streptophyta; class Zygnematophyceae; order Desmidiales; family Peniaceae; genus Penium; species Penium margaritaceum. Next base: position 155,775 of record SZWC01000587.1, on the reverse strand, counting down.
CTCGACTAGCACTTCTAATCCGGAGCTTTGCATGCCTGATATGCTAGTTCCACATGCACCACCGATCAATACAACTCCATCATCCACACATGAGAAGAATCGCAAGCTGACTGGCCAGCAAGCGCATATGGAAGCGTTCCAACGTACGTCGAACACAAGTAGAAGTACGCCGCCAAAATCCACAACTTAAATGCACAATAATTGGTACTCACCAATAAACCTCACATTGGCGGGGCCTCAATTTGTTAAGGGTTTCCTAAGTCGTTCAGTCTAGCTTATTCCAAAGGATCGACCATCACGATTTTCCTTACGAGTTTGGAGGTATACTTTACTACTAAGGGCATTCACTCCAAAGAAGAGAAGTTGAACCTCATACCCATGTTATTACAATGCACGGATTTAAATTGGTTGGCAAATCACATGGCCATCCAAAAGTAGTGGGCAGCGAAAGGGATTGATCCAAACGCTAGTACATCATGAGCACGATGCGTATAACCTCTTGAGCAAGTACACCCAACTTGGAAATCATATGTAACTCCCCCTTCCAACTAGCGCAAATTCACACAAGCACTCGTCACCCACTTTGCCACGATGAACAGGATAACAATGGTTTTTCATCAACGATAAAAATTGAAGCAGGTTTCTTCCATGGAAGCATACATGCAATGTTTCTGCAAAATCATTACCAACAATAGCCTCAAAGGAGTTGAATTATTTCTTCATTAGAACAACGGCCTCAAACGTGATACTTGGAGGGCACTCGCAATCTACAACCAACAATTTGACACATATCATCGCAACCGCTAAACTCATTGACTTAAAAAACTTCAACTCCGAGTTCGACGAATCCTACAATTGGCACCCAAAACATCACCCGTAGCTGAGTAGTGGGCATCTGTTGAACAAATTGTAGATCTCAATTGTGATGGAACATGAAGCCTCTGAGAATAAGGCAAAGCAACAGACTTGCTACAGAGAGATCAGGCAAACTGTAAAGAAGTACGCAAAGCAAAACAAGAAAGAGGTGAAGCAGCAAAAAGAGGTCAGCAAGCACGAAGTGGGCGAGGGCAAGAAAAGATAAAAAAAATCCTGGCTCCCCCAAAAAGCATGTGTCAACGATTGCCCACGCGTACGTTTACAACTACCTAATACTAGGGATCCTGAGATCCAAAAATTCCATGAGGGATACGAAGGCGACAAGACTACAGTACTAGAGAAAGTGCAATCGAGGGGTTACTGTAGTCGCAAAGCTTCGCCAGCATTTCTTAATGCAAGTATATCTCACGGTTTTGTATCTGGTGAATTGGTGAAATGTTTTTATTTAGGGCACAAACTCGGAGCATTTGAAGGAAAAAACATCGATGTACAACTTTGCATCCGTCAATTGAAGTAGCCATTATGATTGCAAGTCGAGGATCTACATGAAATAACCGTTAGGAGATCTCAACTACAAAGCGACTAAAAAGTGATTCTCAGGCTTGGTTTCCTATGCCACCAAAATCCTCGAGTTGAATAGAGCACAGGCATAGTCAAAATCAATTTTGATGAGAATAAAATATTTCTCCCACTCGTGTAACAGTCAAAATTTGGATGACGTGCTACAACCCACAAAAAAGCAACTGAATGCAATACAATAGTGGCAACACAATTTGCACGCCTACAATGACCACCAACGATGTCAATTTTTCTCGACAAAGCAAAAGGATACCTAAGAGGGGTATCATTGTGGTTGGTCCTTGGCTATCTAAGAAGCACCAACAACGAATAAGTCGTCGCATCTATCGCATCAGCCTTATCAGCCACTTCAGCATCATCAGCATCAAAGTTCACGAACATACCAGAGGAGTTCATTCCGCTTATGAAATGAATTGGAGTTTTATTTGACAAATAACCAAGAAAACTTCCACCCAAACAAGACACAAAGCAAAACATTGAGCTCAAACTTGTGAATAGGCCAATTGGTAAGCGTACGTCGTACATAAGTGATTACGAGCTCACACAAATCAAGCAATATCTTGACGAGATGTTGACGTACAGGTTCATTTGATCTTCCGTTTCTTTGTATGCCAAAGGAGTAAGATTCAGGAAAAAGAAAATGGGTCAAATGCGGATGTGCATGGATTACTAAGCATTGAACAACATCACGATCAAGAATTGCTACTCTCTACCTCTAACAAATGAGCTATTTGACTATCTATGTGGAGAAAGCATTTTCAGCGAAATTGATCTAAAAAGCGATGACCACCAAATCAGCAACATTGAGGAAGATGTTGCAAAAACTGATTTTCGAATGTGTACGAGCACTTAGACTTCACAGTTATGCCATGTGGACTCACAAACAATGTTCATGACAGCGAAGAACAATATCTTATGTCCACACCTCAACAACCTTGTGGTGTACCCCAATAGCATCCTCGTGTATAGTTGTAACCCACAAGAACATCGACAAAATCTGCAACAAGTGCTCAAATTCCTCCAACAGGAGAAGTATTATATGAAGCTAACAAATTCTAACTTGGGAAAACGTTCGATCCATTTCCTCAAACACATCATGAGTGTTGGATGGATATCAATGGACCTAAAAACAGAATCCGTGGTAGAAAATAGTCCAAACCTAATACAAATATGCGACATACCCAACAAAGGTTTTCTCGAGTTTTGCCACTATTATCAAAGGTTTGTGAAGGATTATTCCCAAGAATAAGCGCCTCTTTCCAATTACACCCACAAAAATTGCGAGTGGCATTTGGGAGACCATGAACAAGAAGCTTTCACATCTTTACGTAAAGCTCTCACATCGGCACCAACCCTTCGATTTGCAGATCCAACGACGAAGTCAATCATAACCAAAGATGCCTTCTATCGTGAAATCGAAGCCATCCTCACACAAGACAATGCTAGAGGAGAAAAACCCATTGCGTACATGTCGTGGAAACTCTGCAAGATGAGGCTCAACAACGTAGTTGACGGAAAGGATATGTGCACCCACATATGCGATTTCAAAACCTTGCGCTATTATTTGGAGTGCCACAAATTCATGGTTTGAATGTATCACCATGTTCCCAAGGATACAAAAACATTACCGAACAATAGTCGAAGAAAAACTCATATGATGGAGTTGCTCCAGTCGAACTTCGACTATAGGAACAAAGTATTAGTCAAGGAAAACAAATCTAATGGATGCGCTGAGCCGCTGACCCAATCCCATTGATGTCAACACACTATAGATTCAAGCCGCCCCATACATGGAAAAGTTGAGCACAAGTCGTTGCAAGGACCACAGAGCCTACGACACGACAAAGTTCCACTTTGTTGGCGCCTATTGGCAATGAAAGCATAAAAATCAAGTCGTTATCCCCAAATTTGAGGTTCTACGCTGCATGCTTCTTAAGGAGTGCCACAACACCAACAAAGGAGGCCACTTCAAAGATTAAAAAAACCTTGAAAAAGCTTCCAAAAAAGTATAATTGGGAGAAGATGAGGGTTGACGTGGCAAAGTGCTGGAAACATTGCGACCTTTGCCAAAATCACAAGAGTCGACGCACCACACCCCATGGTCTACTCCAACCATTACTTATACCAGGAAAACTATGGATTGATATCTTCATGGATTTTGTGACCAATTCACCCATCACAACAAAAGGGCTCAACGCAATTGCTATCATCGTCAAAAGGTTTTAGAAGATAGCAAATTTCATTCAAACCCCCAGGCATGTAAACATCAAAAGTATAGCACGCCTATTCCTAAACCAGAATGTTCGATTCCATGGGGTCCCACGATCACTCCTGAGTGATCGACATACGCGGTTCACTAGTAAATTCAAGGGAGACCTCATGCACAATTATGAAGGTGGACATCAACTTTCAAGGGCGTTCAATCCACAAACCGATGGACAAACCAAGAGAACCAACAACATGCTTGAATAAATTCTTGGGGCTCTCTGCAAACCTGACAGAACCAACTGGGCAGTCAAACTACTAGTTATCGAGTTCACATATAATTTGGAAAGATCGGTCGCAACGGAGAAAACGCCGTTCAAGGTGTTTTGGGAGCAAAACCAACCGCCCTGATTGCCCTGATGCCCAGAGACACATCCCCGCAGTCCACACACATTGCCAAAGCTTCTCCACAATCTAGGAAGAAACATTTCAAACTCTTGCAAAGACACAAGCCGCCTAGAAGGCATAGGTTGATGAACATTGCCAAGTTGAGGAGTTTAAGACCGGCAAAAAGGTCTTGCTCAGCTTTGCGACTGTCAAACTCTACGAATCAAACAATTTGAAGATCAGACCCGGGTGGTTAGGGCCTCTTGACATCTTGGAGATGCGCATACCCGACAACATACACATCCATGTGATCTTCCACATCAACAAACTTCAACAATACATTGACCTAGAAGAATATTTTCCTTGATGCGTGGCACCCACTTCATTGCCCATGATCATAGACAGTGACCACGGGAACAAAATTCAGGAAATACTCAATCACCAAGGATAAAGAGAAGAAGATTTGTATCTAATCAAGTGGACGAACAATGACGCAGCAAACAATAGTTGGGTTCCATAAAGCCAACTCTCGAACGTCAATCCTCTCATGGACGACAACCGTGCCCGCCCACGGACTCGCTACAGTAATGCGCCGGAGCGTCGCGGCTATTAGGGGGGGAGTTTCATGTTAATGGTATAAACGAGACCAGAACCCAGCCGCACCTACGTTTTGCTTCTTTGCTCCAGTCCTATATCGCGAATTTGTGATAACCATTTTTTCGCGCCCCAAAGGCATTCCCTAGGAATACTACAAAACATGTGTGAGCCAACCAACCATTTTTGGGTCACTTCTTGAACTTGTCGGAACCTTCGCAGGGCATTTCATGATGTTGTGAGACCATAGATGAAGTTTCAATGCAATACCTCGACAAATGATAGGTAGGCACATCAAAGCCGATAAGTTGAATGAAATACTATACCTAGCTCCCTATCAAGGAGTTGAAAATATGATACCCATATAGGTATTGTAATTTATTCAACTTCTCAATATGGGAGACTAGTGTTTGTACTCGTGAGCCTGGTACCTACTTAGATTTTGTCAAGTGCGTAACACAACAAAAACACATTTTGACACTATGTTTCTTGTTGGATTGTTATATCTAGGGGCTTAAGGATATGCCCCACATTTGTTTAAAACATAGAAGTGGCACCCATCGTTGTGCATATAAGAATGATTCTTGGAAACATTAAAAACTTGGGAATTCCTAGCCAAATCTTCAAGTCCCTTTTAGACTTTCTACGCAACAATGAACATAGGAGGAGTCTATTTGTACATCAGTTGGCACAAAAAAAGGCTCACAAGTTGGAAACGTTTTTGTCACTAATGAATTGTTTTGAGACAATCCTCTTTTGGTAGCCAACTTCTGTATACCCCCACTTCAATAGTTTACAGCACCACCTCCTTAGCAAAGGAGACCCTATCAAATAAGCTGGAGGAAAAGGTTGTGGCTCCTTGTGAGAAATTTGTACCTGCATCTTTGGTGAACATCGACAACTGCACCAACCTTGCCAACACTAAGGTTGTTGAGTACTCCAACAAATGCAATGACATAAACAAAGATATGGACATAACATACAACCAATTCAAGGAGCCAAGGTGTTGAACTCAACATTGCCACCAAACCTTGCAATGTTGATGTAACCTGCGAAATTCCCTCAAACCCAGATTTCCCATTTTTACCCTGTACAAGCATTTCAATATCCTCAAAGGCAATGCTGAATTCAATAAAAAATGTTATCCCCCGTCACATTTAGAGAAGACTAGATAACCAAACCAAAAGGATGTTGCATAATCGCAAATGATGCCACGCCTTTTATTCATCAAAATGCCACAGTAAGGCATTCCACTTAGGACCACAACGACCTCATCCTTGTCATCAACCAAATGAGAATAAGCCTCTTTGCTAGTTTGCCACCAACAAAATTTTCCCTCATTGTAGAAGGAATGAAGTGGGAAAATAATGAATTGCTACAGTTCCAATGGAATGACAAGACCGAGAACAACTCAAGCAGCAATAAGATGTTATTGATGCCCCATCTTCATGTTATAATTTTCTCTTCCATTTCTAGTCATACCCAGAAATATTAGGCAACTAGAAAAGCAAGTTGGCCAGCTGCTAAAATCTTGGACCTCACCAACTTCTTAGTGAAGGGAAACTCACCCACGATCATGCAGAAATCCAAAGGATGCAAAATAAGAGGCAATCCTTGAACAATGACTTAACAAATCCTCCTAGGCAATGACCTTCCCCTCCACCATGTCAAGTGGATGTGTTATGTCCATGTTCCATAATGGATCAAAAGGAAAAAAACATGGAGTAGACGAATAATGAAATGGACATGGTCGCTTGCCATGAGCTCACAAGCATTTCCTTAAAGAATTAAGTCAAGGAAATCTTAAATTTATCAGGTTTCTCGTGGCAAAGCGGCTCAAAACATGCATGATGATCCCACCACAGCACATTGCATTCAAACCCTAGCTTATAAGGTATTTTTGAAGACCATGGTCGCATTTTTCAGCAAAAACAACAAAGGAAAGGGCTAGCTGGATAATGAGGAGGGTAACAAGTTTGTAAAGGTGGCATGCCAAAAGCTAAACAGAACTTATAGGTTTCCAGGTGGAGAAGCTATGCATCAAGAAGAAGTGTGCCAACTCAATGATCCTCTTCAAAACCCTTCTTTCATGACTTCCATTATGTCCAAAAATTAACATACATCAAGAATTGCATTACCACATGTCATTACTCGGTATCAACCAATGTGTCTCAGTGGCTTCAATGAAAACTCCAAACCCTTTTGTACTAAAACCATAAATTTCTTAAATAAACATTATACTAATCATATACATCGAACCTCTTCCCCTTCACTCAGACATGATTTTAGCCCCCCTCCATCCTGGCAACACTTCAACTAAGTATTCCCATCTTAACAATGCATACATAAAAAACTATTTTCCAAGCAATAATCCACAAATCTCATCATCATAGAACAATTAAAAAATGCAAATCTTTCTCGGTGATGTAAAATTCATATATGAAGGTCGGATAGAAAGGTTGAAGGAAAAAATCCAATTTATACACCAATAATTTGAACATCACCTATCATGTCTATAAGCATGTATGACCAAGTGTTCACTCACATTTTGAAGTCCAACCCTTGTTGCATCATCAATACATCAATGATGACCTTCTTCTCTAGACTAGATCACACAAGGTACTTATAAAATATCTTTAAAATGCTAGCAACATGAAAAAAACATGAAGATTTAATGGGACAACTTCACACCTAGCATGAAACTTCTGGGAACCACTCTCTTCAAAGGATGAAAGGTTGGAGGCTTTAGAATCCTATGTGTGAGGACATTCCAAGAACGAGTAATTATTAATCTCCACCTTTTCTTCCTGAAGTACAAAATCAATAACTACTTAAAAGCCTTCATATTTTTTGGATACCATGATACCTCCTTGCGATAACGTCTATTCCGGATTTCTTTCACTTAAAGAAACAATAATATGCTTGACTCAAATTGATGTTTGTAGGGTGTAGCAAGGACTAGGTTTCTCAATGCTAGGACCATTGTGCTTAGAGAATGTTAGCTTTTGGGATGCATACGTAAGAACCTACCTCACCACACAGCCTTCTCTATAGCAAGGGGGTTTGTTTGTGCCTCAGGCTCTTTTGGGTTTCCAACAAACCTAACAAAATTAACAACGTAAAATGGAATCTTAAGAAAATTAGAATGTACAACTACTACATATCTCCAAGGAAATGCATCAAAACAGAGTAGATTCCCATGCTGTAACGCATCTCATGTCCTAAATATAGGGCATAAAGCCTCCATAGGCCATCCAAGCTATCCTTGCAAGAGTCACAATGCAGCCACTATCTTTGGCCATTGAATGCCTTCATGAAGTGAGGACCACATCCTTGCTAAGGTAGCAGTCTATACAAGGCATTAAGGGTCGTTGGAAAGATCTCTTCCATCGTCTAGCTGGTCTTGAGATGCCCATCAAGCTATGGTGGACTCACCATCATTAGACACATTGTACTCCTCCCAGACTAGTAAGAAGAGATAGGCTTACATGGGCCTTGGAAGGAACTTCAATAGTGTTCTCCACCCAAGCTATCAAGCACAACCACAATCTTAAAAACTTTAGAAGGATCTCTAACAAGAACCTCCATCTAGGCTTCTAGGCACTGCCACGCTTCTAGAGGTCTTGGAGGGATCTTCATTTTTCCTATATCCAACGATCTCCGCTGCTAAGGCATAAAGCCTTTCTTATAGTCTTTTGATGAATTGAAAGTTGTTGAATAAATACACTAAAGAAATTTGAGTGTGCTTGAGTCGTTGCCTATCATACTTCTAGTTCGGGCAAGTTGACTGCCTTTGTGGTGGTTGGAGAAGCTTCCTTTGGTGCATGGAAATGTTTGACTATATCCATAGTTCTTGCACCATACCCTAGTGCTCTATAAATATGATTTCTATAATTTTAACAATTTCATTATCCTCAACTTTGTTGATTTTTTTTGGGTTCAAATAAATCTGGTGGATGTTTAAGTTTCTTGGTAATGTAGGGGGTGGTCCCTTGAATTTGGTGATGGGTCACGATTATTTCCTAGATGATCCTTTAATTTGACAACGCCCGTCCATTGAGCGGTGAGCATGCATTTTGTTTTCCTATCAAACGCTCAACAGGCGAGTGCCACTGGCGAATGGGTGCCACACAACTACGCTTGTGTATTCTAGCTTTGGGGTAACCTGTCGGTGCCACGCTCGCGTGTGGGGGCAGCGGCACGTTTCTCCAATGCATCAAGTGCATGGAGTAGGATTTGGTTCTGCCATCACTTGTCACTCACACTCTTCTATTTGAAAGACAACAGCCAAACCCCATGGATAGGTTTTTTATCAAGGTTTTTGCAAAGGAACGCGTTCGTTATCCCTATGTTGTTACTCATCAACGGCCTTCAGTGCATCCTACACTCATGCATCGCCCTGTTGGACGTCTATGCAAGGTTATGTGCCTCAATTTTGACACCTCTCTGGAGAAAGAACAGTTAGCATCGGACAACGGCACTTACATTGCTGATCATGTCACGCACTCACCATCGACGCTACACTGTGGCGTGCAAATAGCGATGTGCATGTCGTCGGATGTCCAACTGCTGCTGTTGACAACGAGTGTTTGTGATACTCCTTCACATGTCTACACTTCCTACTACCCTAGAACAAGTAAGTCAAAGGCTCCCCTCCCTCATTCCTTGCCTTTCAACATCTCGCGTCTGCTCTCAGTGCTAGAGACACGTTTTCCCCATCCTTGTTGTCAACTGACGGCGAAGGAGAAGGCAAAGGCGTCGGTTTTGGAGGAGATTCCCCCTCTTCCCCGCACATCCGAGAGGACCCAACTTGCTCGTGGGCCTAGCCTTGTCATCATTGGGTCCCCTTTTGCGTCGTCCATCTTAAACAACGGCAACGCGGATGACATATCAGGGTCGTCTTCTAATTGGAATGGCCAAGCAAGTGATATCAGCACCAACACTGAATGTCTTTCTGTCTATACATCAACGGGAACAATGTGTACTTCATCTTCATCAATCCCAAATTCCACGACATCTCGAAGCGTGGAAAAACGCTGATTGGTTTGGGAGTAAGAACATATAGAAAACTTACCTTCAAATCAATGCCATCCACCTACGCGATGGTGGAGCCTTTGAGACGTACTTTTAAGACTCTCAAATCATATCGTGTCTTTGATAAACTTACTCCAAGTTTTACGTGAGGATGGTTTGTGGAGGGCACCACAATTTTGAAGAAGCAGTACGAGGGTTTTCATATTGTGGCATTTCCATCTGCTCTATCGGCACCTTTCACGATGGTGAAAACGATGGTCAAAGTGGTATAGAACTTTGGGATGATATAAGTATTTATGATAAAGAGCTTACATTGTAAGGTAAAATGGAAGTTTCTCCAAAGAAACGAAAATCGTCTAATGTATAAGACACATTTTTCCCACATGGCCAAGTTCTTGATGTCTTTATCTAGGCTAATTCCACGTAATCTTTGTTGTTATTTTGATTCCTTCATAGCTTCTTTTGAGGGGGATTGCGTGTCAGGTTTGACAAGGGGAAAGAAAGGTTTCCTTGATGTTCATCTTTAGGCCAATTGTATCCTTCCTAATGTTGAGAATCTCCAATGCCTCATCTAAACTGCTTTTTCCCTTTATGAGAGTTATCGTATCATCAACATTGGCTCCATTGCTACGACAACTATTACCCTTAGTAATGGGGCTTTGAATGAAGTTTGTGAAGGATTCTTTCAATGGTTGCATGGATGTTTGGAAGAGGAGAAAAACAATCTGGCATCCATTTCTGACACCGGTCTCTTTCATGATTGGTGCATTGATAGTTTTATTGGAATGGAGACGGGTTATTTTCATGTAGGGCGTCCTTTATCCACCGAACACAATTCTTATGAAAGCCCATTGTCATCATTGTTTTTAAGTTTTGAGGTCTTAACAAAGTGTTATAATCTTTTACAAGTCCAACCAACAAGGAGATCAGGTGGTTATTGGTGTGTAGAGGCCAATGTGGTAGGTTTAGGATGCAGGTAGAGTGTTTTTTATGTTGCTTCCTTAGAAATGACTAGTTTTTCTAGTTCATAATGTAAGGTAAGATCTTTCTTAGTGTGTTGACAAGAATTGTGGCTATGATGTTGTTATCAGCATTCAACAAAATGGGGCGGTAGTTTTGAATCTGAGTTTGATCACCATTTCTAGAATTTGAACATGTTGTTTGGTCAGTGATGTAATAGTACAATGATGTGTTTCGTGGGTAGTCCTCAAAGAAACTTAGTATGCTCTCAACGACATCAAAAGGTGAGCTTTGTTTTTTGCAAGTTTTGATATAATCCGTTCTATTTCTTTGTTTGCGATGGGGGACTTGACAGTGTTGATGGGATTTGGAGGGACTTGTTTTAGTGGCGGCGTAATAAGAGGCTCTTGATTCTCGAGTGGTTAAGTGAAAAGTAAAAATTTTGGATGATATCTACAAGTTTGTTAATTTTAGTTGACAGTAGTCCTTGTTTTTCTTTTAGTTATTTTAAAGAGGATGACATCTTTTGAACCTTAATGATGGTTTAAAAGAGTGCATGTTCAAAATCCTCTTAATATCGGCCCTGCACCATGGTATGCGTATGCTTGTGTTTTGAAAGAACACATTTCCATAGGTCTGGTTCATGGTTTTTAAAGTGCGGCCAAAAGTGTTGATTTCTTAGGTTTTTGAATTCCGCTTGCTGAAGAACTTTTAATTTCACATTGAGGTATTGAATGGGTTTGAGTTTGATTTTATGTTCCTCTTCACTATATTGTTTTGAGAATTGTTTTACAAGTTTTTCTTTATCGATTTCCCATATGACATTTCGTGTGGTTCTTAAGGTACATGTTTCCAAGGGGCATATTAGTAGAGATTTGTTTTGTTTCCAAAGACCCATATCCCTGGGATTGATAGGTGTAAAGTGTAGTTCAATGATCGAGGTCACGATTTTGTTGGAAAGCGATTGATGGAGGGCTTCATGTGTCACTAGATTCAGATGACGGCTAAAGGTGGTGGATTGATGTAAATGATCTAGGCATGACTAGGACTAGTGGGCAGCTTAGAAGAAAGCGCAATGAGTTAATGAGGGGTATAGAGTATGATATCTATCTGAAACGTCATGCGAGTAAACTAGGTTGGATAGAATATGTGTGATTTTCTGAAGGTCTTGACAATTTCTATGAATTTCTCTATGTTAGTGTTTATTTCTCCTATTATAATGTTTGTTTTGTTTTGAACAAGAGGAGTATCCTTTTCTTTCCTGAAATATTTACGTAATTTTTGGTAAAGTAGGGGAATACACTGGTGTTATGGTGTTTTTTTTTGTGAAGTTTGAAGGTGTTCTCTTCAATTATATGGTTTAATAGATCAGTTTGAGAGATAAAACTTAGGTCGTACAATGGTTTTTGAAGAATGCATAATCCTCGTTTGAGTGAAGAATTTGAAACGGAGTATCTTGTTTCCAAGCTTAACGTTTTTTCTTATTTCATTATCATCTTTATTGTGTCAAGGTGTGAATCCATTAGTACCCATATGAGGGCTTTGTGTGAATAGGTAGCTTTTGAGGAAGGTAGATTTTGTACTGAGGAATAAACTGTTGATGTTTAAGCTAGATATGGTAAGGAATTGTTCCCTTGTGCAATTGTCCTTTTTGTATTTTTTTTCTCTCTTGCTGAGGCTGGCTACCTTTAATGATTGTCTTTGTGATAGGGCGTAACACGTTGTTGGGGGGTCTTTACCTTCTCTATGTGTTGTTAGTTTGATGAGGTCTTTGCCTGGCATGGCTTCCTCTTGTTTCTTGTTAGGGTACAATTCTTGATGTCAGGCACATTTCTTCGTTACATCTGGAGTTGTTAGATAAGAAGGGGGTTCATTTGAAGTTGGAAATTTTTAAGTCTCTTTTTGTAGAGGCCGCATGTGGTGTGCGTAAAGTGCGGTGTTGATGTTGGATTGAATGTGTTTTTTGCTTTTACAGTGAAGACAAGGTTGATTATGTGACATTAGAACAAATGATTGCAAATGTTCAATAGGTGTGGTGTGTTTCATTATAGTCCTTCCTTGTTCAGTGTTTGATAAGGGCGGATTTTGGCTGGTGTGCCCATACATCATGAACCATCCATTTCATTTGTGATGATATATGGGCCTTGAGTGTTTGATTGAAGTGTATTTTGTGCTTTGTTGCATCTTTAAATGGTGTGACCGTGGAGGGTTGGTTATGGTCCCCTCAAGGATGATGTTTGAAAGGTTGACTTCATGAATAAGGATGATAGATGAAAGATGGGTTAAGGAACAATGTAATTCAGGTTGAACCAGTTCTCAGCATAGCATGTTTGTAAAGGAGGTGAGCAGAAGGACACATTTTGGTGTCAACTCATAAGGCTCAGAATTTAAAAAGGGAGAAGATAACATGTGACCAATTCTTCAAGAGGAGTTGATGAGGTTGTTTTGTACTCGGTTTGTGGTGTTTTATGGCTTGAGGATTGTAGTTTGTTGTGTTTGATTGATTTTGACTGAGGGAATTGATCTCTTGTGTGATGAGGTAAGTGACTGAAGTAGTTTATTCAAGGGAATGAAAGTTTCTTTGATTCAACATTATGATTGCAAATTGGTAGACTCATGGTATATAAAAGACCATAGATACCACTGGACTCATGGTGCATTGCAGCTACATTCATGGTTGATGTGGTGGCTAATTTTTTTTTCTTAAATGGAGATGTTTTTGGATCCATATTCCTTCGTTGTTCTACAGTTTGTATGTCTATATTCCTAGATGAAGTGGGTAAGAGAGCCACGTATGTCTTTTGTTTTGGTAAACGATAGCAACCACAAAAACCATGATGGGTCAAAGGTTTTAGAAGTATGCATTTTGCATCTAGCTCTCACAATAGTAGTGGAAAATGGTATGATGGAGGTAATTGTGAAAACGTTTGGTGGAAAGACATGTGATTTTTGTCATTCATTGTTGTATGCTTGCCATAGACTCCTTCCTCGTGGCTTGAAAGAGAACAAGGAGAATGACAAGGTAAAAATTGTCAAATTTTGTGTCTGTAAAATTGACCTTTTAGTTGGGTAAATAAATACAACTAGTATGCTTTGAGATTGGTAGATAGGTAAAATCTTAATGAAGTTGAAGCATTCCTGATAGTGAATTGATGGACTTTGACAGAAGGCTCTAATGCCATGTGAATTTGTAGAAGCATTTTCTTTTTGAGATCATGAATTATTTGGAACAACGTTTAAGAGAGGTAAACGTGATTAAGCCTTATAGACGTAATAGAGTGGAGATTGCTACTTTTGGTAAACAGGTCTGGAACACAATTCGCTAGATCTTGAATTGGTAAAGTCTCAAACCATCTTTTCATGTCTATGATTACAATAATTATTCAAAGACAAGGAAGATTGGTAGATGTCCTATCTTTAACTACTTTATTTATATGGTAATACTAGGAAATACAAATAGGGCAACATGGGTCAGGGTCATTTATCCTTGATTAAGTCAGGCTTGCACCATCACGGTGAGTGGATTTGGGTTGGATAGAGCAAAAGATACAGCCTTGATGGTGCATGCTAGAAGGGAAATTGCGGTGTTAGGTTTGATGCCAAGAAGCAAAGAAGCAAGGAGTTATTATCCTCTTTAATCCACTTGAACTGCTTAGAGCATGAACTTCTTCTTCAATACTTGCATGTTGGCATTCACATTCATGATCAATCGGTCCTAGGGGGATTATTTATTTACTTTTTCCTCCAAGGGGGATTCTTTATTTACTTCTTCCTCATCAAGGTGCTTTTGGTGGTGCCAAAAGAGGAAGGTATTCCCTTGATGGCTTGTGTAGGATAAATTTGAAAACACACTTTGTGTGCTTCATGTGCTAGATAAGTCACCTAGGTCACTATGACCCCAATTGATTTGTATAAAATGTGCATAAATGATAGAGAAAACTGTGTAAGATGAGTTTTGAAAAACAGTGGAGAGACATGTATGAAGTTAAAAAACCTATTATGAAGTAACAGGAGACATCTAATCTACCTAAATGACCCCTTCTTTTCCATCTAATTTCATCGTGTAACGAGCAACAGTGAATTGTTGCATGACACTAGGCTAACGGCAAAGACTTGATGAGCTTGAAAGGATCATAGGAGCACCAATGCTGGGTTCCTTAAGCAGAGAGCTTTTGGACATTTTTGGTGATGCGTTCATCAAGGGTAGCATGTTGATTGCCAAAAATCAAACCTATTGTTTAACTAGAGTTTTTGACACCTTTCTCTAATATGAGCTCAAAGTTCATGACTACAACACCATTTGGACCACTTGGTCACTCAGAATTTTGATAGTAGTTACAATTTCATCATCATCAATAATATTAATACCCATTAGTGTGTGTGGATTCTTAGTAAAATTTGTATTCAGACAAAAACTACTATTTTCCTGTTCATTTTCTTTTCATTTCCAATATTGTATAGAGACGGTACTTTTTGCATTGGTTACCATGTCTTCCGCATTGGTATCATTTACAATCAAAGTCTTGGTTTTCTAGTATTATGTGTCGTTCACGGAATAGAGGGGTGTCTACAAAGGGTTGGTAGTTTCACACGAAACTGCTTGTTGAGCTGAGGGTTGACAAGAGGCAAGGGAAGCACAGCCATGATGGAGCAATCCTCCTTGGTGTGCTTGATATAGATGGTCAGCCAACTCCAACGTGCTGGTTGGTGCCTAAAAGATAGTATTAAGAGGTATGAAGCCACCATCGCAAGGTAGAGTGAGTGCTAGATTGATATACTTTCATGGTGCACAAACCATCAAAGTCATCTTCTTGTTTAAGCTAAACGATGTTTCCTTTTCCTGATGTGTTAGAGTTATTGCAACTTGGACTATGTTCTCTCTTTCTAAGACTGGACATGCTGGGTGTCAGTGCGTAGGAACACATTTTTTATGCTCCGCAGAGTAGTTTGCTACAAATTTGGAGGCAATAACAAATCCCTTCACGGGGGCCAGGTTACCCTTGCTACCTTCCATGTAAGTAGATATAGCAAGGAGTAGGGTTAGAGCACATTTACTTTTTGAGAGAAGCCATGAATTTCTATAAATATAGATCAATTCCAAGTTGTGATGACAAGGCACTCATGTGGCGGTAGAAAGTTGTTAGCAACATCATGAATTTGAGTTTGACATTAGTTGTCATTAAGGCTTGAATATAGTAAGATTTTTCAATTGTTAAGAGGCTTTTGTAAGGAGTCTATGACCAAAGCTTTGGAGTACTATTATTTTTTTTTTATCTTGACAAAGGTCATGAAGTGTGACAATACCTATGTAGTGTGGATGTAAAATGAGTTGTATGCAAAAATGGCTTGTAAATATAGAGTTGTATGGGGTTGAAGGTATGGTCTAGGTGCATTCATGGATTTGATAAAAAATGGTAACTTGAGATTACAATCCTTATATTCCATGTTTTTTAGTCCTTTTGTTTTGGAATCTGGCTATTGATGTGTGGAGGCTTGTAAGAAGGCATTTTGTATCCCCCAAAATGTTTTTTGAAGTGAACTCTTATAACATTTATGAAGGAATTTCGAGTGAGAAGTGTTTTTGGTGCTCATCAAGCTGCTTTGGTACTTTCGTCAGTCTTAAACTAATGTGGTTGAAGGATTCTTAGGATAAAGAGCAGGATATCCTTAGCGATTCTTGAGGCCTCAAGATATTCATTGCGACCATATTGTGCGACATGACAAACGTGATGGTCTCCATGTCAAACTTTGATTTTTTTCAACAAAATTAAGGAATGAGAGATCATGGATCAAAGAAAAAGCATCAAAATGAGGCATCAGAAGGGGTGCCGATACCAAGACTATTGTTTTTGGCCCATCATATTGATGTATTAGGTGCCTTTCTTATAGATGAGGATATTTCGTCAATAAATCCATGCTTCTTCAACACGAGAAGCGATGATGACATGTGTTCTACTCTTACATAGGATGATCAACATGTCCCTGTCATTCATTTGATGGATGATTGGAGTGAGGTGCAGAGATCCACAATTCGTGTTCCACTTTCTTCCAATGTGGCGATTCGTAAAATTGAACATCCAAAATCAAATTCAGCATAGTCTTTCTTGGATCAACATGTCTATTCTACTAGTCAATGAAGAGTGGGGACAACAAAAAACTTTAAGAGCATAATCAAACGTGGTCCAGAAAAACGTGGCCCGTGTCTATTTTTTCAAAACTAATCTTGAGAAATTCTTCTTTGCTCAGAATTCAAAGTGGATGATAATGCTTTTATTTTCTATTTGCAGCGTGCGGACCATTTTTACGGTTACAAATGGTCTTTAAATAGTTATCGGGTGCTTTGAGTATTCGAGGCTTACGTTTTGAGGAGCCAAAGCCTGAAAAAATATAAAAGGCTAAAGTCTCGTTCGACTCTAGCCTGGAAAATGTCCGTGGCCGAATTCTAGGTGAAAAGAGTGCCGCGATGGAAAATCCATAGGGTCACTCCTCCTCCACTCCTAGCTTGGCGCTAGGGTTCCGCTCCAGCGTGGCAATGCCACGTGGAACGATTAGGGTTAAGATGCATGTTTTGCAAAAATGCCCTATGACGACTACGTCCCTTTGTGGCGCAGTTCGTCTCAGCCAAAAGGGCTGAGGCGACCATTTTCTACCCCTCCTGGGACGAATATTCTGAGGGCCTACTTTTTGGTTCTATAGTTAGTCGCAAAACACCCCCATTGCTGTTAAATTAGCATCAGAGACAGCGCTTCCGCGAAGTTCTGGACATCGGATCCCTCCAATCAATGGACCACGCAAGTCTAAGGCGCAAAAAAAAAGTTTGGTCGTTTCACCAAACGCCACCCAAACGGCGGAGTCCCGTCTCCCACCGAGCGAGCTACCAACCGCGAGAGTGAGCAAGAGAGAGAGCGTCCGGTATCTCGGTGACCCATAAAAAAAGAAAAAACATTTGGAGCAGTCCTCCAAACGGTGCCTGACCCCGGTGGTCGTAGCTCGTGGAGCTACAACGAGCAACGAGCCAATTGCTCGATGCTCCTCGGGGGGAGGATTCGGGCGAGTCCCCTCTCGCCCTCCCCATTGCACCAAGGAGGGGGAGAGGGGGTGACTTTCCGCTTCCCCCTCCCTCCTCATATGGGCCGACAACCCAGTGGGGAGGAGAGGGGGCGTTCTCCCCCCTCCCCCCCCCTTCTCACAGGGCCGACATCCCAAGGAGGAGCGTCTCCCCCCTCTCCCTTGTTGGGGGAGGGCCGACGGTCCAAAGGGGGAGTCTCTCCCCTCTCCCTTGTTGACGGAGAGCCAATAGTCCAGGGGGGCATGTCCCCCTCTCCCTCGTTAAGGGAGGGCCAACGGCCCAACGGGGGCGTTACCCTACTCTCCCTTGATGAGGGAGAGCCGACAGTGCAAAGGGGGGTCGTCTCCCCCCCCTCCCTTGTTGAGGGAGGGCCAACGGCCCAAGGGGGGCGTCTCCTCCCTCTCCCTTGTTGAGGGGGGGCTGACGGCCCAAGGGGGGGCGTCTCCCCCCTCTCTCTCGTTGAGGGAGGGCCGACGACCCAAGGGGGGGCGTCTCCCCCCTCTCCCTCGTTGAAAGAAGGCCGACGGCCCAAGGGGGGCCGTCTCCCCCCTCCCCCTCGTTGAGGGAGGACCGACGGCCCAAGGGGGGCGTCTCCCCCCTCCCCCTCCTTGAGGAAAGGCTGACGGCCCAAGGGGTGTTCCTCCCCCCTCTCCCTTGTCGAGAGAAGGCCAACGGCCAAAGGGGGGCATCTTCCCCCCTCTCCCTCATTGAGAGAGGGCCGACAACCCAAGACGAGCGTTTCCCCCCTCTCCCTTGTCAAGGGAGGACCAACGGCCAACTAAGGGGGCGTCTCCCCCTTTCCCTCTCGTGAGTGACGGTCTAGAGAAGGGGGAGGCATGGGGTGGAGGCTAGGAAGCTTCCAGCCCCCCTTACTTCTTCGTGAACGAGCTAGGCCTCCCACTTCCCCGTCGCTTCACGGGCCATGACTGGCCGCGCGAAAAACATCATAACACAAATTCCCGCTTATGGCCAGTGTGCGCGAGTGGCGCAACCGGAAGAGAACTAACGCTGATGTTGAAGGCATGGGTTCAATTCTTGACCGTTCTTTTTTTTCAAACGTTGTGAACCTGGCCCACAAAAAAATAGAAATGATTTCTTTGTTTGAACCCGGTTTCAACAGCCGTAAAAAGTGCAATAGAGCTCTGACAGAGCTCTAGAATGTTTTTAATAGTTCTGAAATATTCATTCCAAATCATTTTTGCGACAATGGAAAAACAGGAGAATCGATCATTTTCCCAACACTCAAAAGTACCGACTGTACAATAAGCATGACGTTTACATGACAAAGGTGCCCATTGCACCAACAAGTGCGGATTGCACATCAAACGTGTCGATTGCACAAGAAAAAGAAGAAAAACCGACGGTGACTCCCCACCATCCGGGGCCCCGCCATGTTAATCATTTTCAAAGACATCGAAAACGTGAAGATATTCAATATGGTCAAACCCGCGTGTGTGGTCAAGTTGACCATGGGTTTCGACACAAAAATCTAAAGGCTCTAGTTGGGCTCTTCCAAAAATCAACAATCTTGATTTAATTTTTCTTTTCTGTTGCGAATCACAAAAGGGAGGAAAACCGACAGTTTTCCATGCCCTCAGCGGAAATCGCTTGGAAATGTCCAAAGCGAGATATTTACCACCGACTGTGCCTAAACGTTTGAGGATAAAATTCAGAGTTTGGGGTGTTT
The DNA here is from genome assembly GCA_023375785.1 of Penium margaritaceum. NCBI lineage: Eukaryota > Viridiplantae > Streptophyta > Zygnematophyceae > Desmidiales > Peniaceae > Penium > Penium margaritaceum. Next base: position 136,384 of record SZWC01000587.1, on the reverse strand, counting down.
TGTGAGAAAAAACCGCAAAGGCTCATTTTTTTTTCAAGCCACAACATGGCTCAACGTGGGTTGTACATGCGCTAAACAAATTTTGTTTGCGCAAGGAGAACATCACCATACACCACGATGGTGATGTGAATCGAGAAAAATTCTTGATAGAACTAACGAAAGGCACTGAATGTGCTCCAACCAATCAAAAACTCATCTACATACTACAACAATGCGAAATGTGCGAGCTGCACAAAACGAGTGCCGTTTTCTCGGGCATCGGCCACGGAATCGACATAAGTGCCGATTGCACTACTGGCAATAGCAAGTGTTGCTTGCATGATTTTGTCGGTGTCAAACACTGCAAAAGTGCTAGTTGCACTCTAATCACAGATGCCGAATCTAGTCCAGATGCTAGTGCCGATTGCACTATTCATGGTCTATTAGGATACGACCATAACAAGGGCTGGATGCGAATCCATGTGGGTGTCGATTGCACCAAGGATTCAAAACAAGACCTTAAAGCTTGGATGTTAAAAAGAAAGAAAGTTTGAGTGCCGATCACACTCAACACACACGCAATAGTCAAAATCGGTACACAAGGGTGTAGCGCCCAAAATGGATAAGTGCCCGTTACACTGGAGCACGACCAACATGGGATTTGCAATTTTTCACACGAGTGCCGTACGCATGATTACCATGATGTTGCACGCATGACCAATGTGTGCATTCGTAAAATCATTTACACGCGTGCCGGATGCACGGTTGTCATAAACACCGATCGCACAATTGAGAAAAGTTGCGAGTTGCACTTTTTTCATGGGTGCCGAATGCACCATTGATGCAAGTGCCGAACGCACTATGCCCATAAGTGCTAACTGGACTGGCTATGCTAGTGTTGATGGTACAACACATGTTATAAGATGCAGATTGCAACAATAACATGGGTGTGGATCGCACCCCATTATATCAACTAGCAAGAACTAGCCAACTCCTTGCCTCATCATCCAAGCTAGCGATACACCCCCAAAGGAAGTCTATGATCTATGCGCAAAGTGCCTCTATTGACAAGAGTGTCAAATGCATTATTCGAGGCATCAAAAACACGTCATTTGATGTTTTCAAGGCATCTCGACAATTTCGAGGATAGTCATGATGTCAAGTTATTCAAATGAAGGATCGACAGGAATGGCTAGAAACAATAAAAGACGACTGTGGTGATCAGCGGTATGCCCGAACGACGTAACACAAATACAGCGATCTCGGCCGTCACCGACTGTGACGACTTTAGGAAGTTAAGAACTTCTGCGTGCCGATAGCAGTATGAAAAGGTACTTCCGACAGAAGTACAAACCAAATTTCAATGGATAAGTCTCATGTGTGACGAGGACGATTCCCTCAATTCTAAAGCATGGTAAAGGTGGACAAACTCCTCCGTTGCCATGCATGGAATTTGCTTCTAAAGCCTAGTCAGCTGAGCACCAGTTCCAAAACATACATGGATTGAATGACCGCTTAATGCGAGCACGCATGACCAAGTGCGAGAGACCCACTTTCAATGGATCATGGTATGTGATTTATGCTATGACACCTTAGCCACGTGGAATGGGTACATGGCATGCGTGGATACATGCACGACATGCGCAAAAACTTTATCCAATAATTGACAAGGCAAGTTATGGATAAGGTGGACTGAAGAATGATCACAATATTGTTGTGAGATTTGAACAAGCTGACGGTATCAGCTGATGTTTTGGATAAAAGTGGCGACACCATTTCACCAAGCAAGTTTTTTGGTAGGCACAAGACGACACTCGCACGTCCCATTGCGCTACAATGTTTAAAGGCAAATGCGATTGTCTCATGTCTAAGCCCGTGACATGACCATACCATGAGATGTGAAACGGACGTGGTCTGTTAGCACACCAACTTCAATCCTCGAGGATTGCCATTGTGTCGCCTGTACACAGTGTGTACTGGATGCATCAGTACCTTTTGGAGGTTCTCTGCATCATCACTCATGGCCAATGCAAACATTGATTGGTGATGGAACGTGTCAAGGATGATACCCTTGCATCAATTCACGATAGTGAAACCATTAACACCCTCTCACTCGGTGAGTGATGGATACAAATCAGGGTACCCGACCGGTTCCGACGATAAAAAGGTACAGTGAATTCACAATCCTGTTTAGGAGTCAATGAGTATTGTCAATGAAGGTTTTATTTGTGCCAGAGAGGGGCAAAGACTCTTCGATGGGTCCTCCACGATTTAAGACGCCGTAGTGCGGTGGTCGAAGATCACAAGAGTCACTTCTGGCGTATGAAAAGATTGACTGAATGTCAAAAGCAAAAAAAATTGAAGGCGACACCTTCAGTCTATCATCACTTGGTGAGTGAACATGTCATTGACATTGATAGACAAAAATACATGAACCGACGTTGATGACATAAATTCATCCACAGTTCGGTGAAAATCCATGGAAGAGAAAATGAACGACACTCATTTTCGACTTAATGGTGCTCCAGAGAACAATGACGATCCCATAGATTGCTACAAACCAACTAGGACATGGTTGGGATCACTTCAAGGTCTATGTTTTGCATTCAAAACCAATGACCATGGAGACTATCTATAAGCAGACAGCTTTATGCTAACAAGTGTGCTAGCATCTACATCTTGGTGGTCCGATCAACCACACGAGTCATAATCAATGCAGAGGTAAAACAATGACCAGTGTGTCAAAAATGTTGATATGAAGGGACTCTTCAAGGTGCGCCTTGAGAAACGATATCTCTCATGAGATTCTTTTGATGTTTTGAGAAACGTCTCAAATTGAGGCCATCGTGACATGGTGCACTAGTTGTGTACAACACGCTCTTCAAACATCATAATGATGGATTCCGGTCATACCAAGGCATGGTGTAGTACCAGTTACACAATTTGTTAGAACAAAACCAATCTGCGAGAGAGATCATAATGACTACTGTGTAGTCGAACCATGCTTCACTAACCCGAAAGGTCATGGTGAAGCGACTCAAGCCCCTTGGTTTTGGGGGTGATTCAATTGAAGTATATTGCCAAATGCAAGTATAATACAATTTTAAATGTTGCTGTGGTGGTATCCACAATGGTGGATGTTTGCCGGGATGTCTTTGACAAGAGCGATCCCCTCCACGAGTGCCTCGGGCGAAGCATATTGGAAACACTCCATTGAAGGAAGTACCAAATGTACATAATAGAAGACATTGGACCAACACGGATTGTTGCAACTTGGCAAACACAATCCACAGACGGGATCTTGAATGGAACCCTTGCACGCAATTACGTAATCGCAAATAGTTTCAGGAATGAGTTGTTCCAAGATCATCGGATGTGATTCAGAGGTGTTCGATCACAATCACATGGAACTGACACCCGAAAGGTGTTCTTCCAACTTAAACCAAAATGATTATGATCATGGTACACCCGTTTGGTGAATAGTGAATGATGAACAATTTGTCCGTGCATAGAATCCATGGTTGTTGAGATTGGTTATCTCACTTAAAACAGTTCAAAAGTAGTGTGCTTTTGACGGGAACGTGAGAGGCAACCTACGATACCCATTTTAGACAGAAATGAGGGGATGATGGTTGAGACCAAGATCATCTAGGTCAGAGCATCGTCGTGTCCACTGATGGAATTTGATGGGAAATGCATATGCCAGACGGCCAATGCCGCCTCCTTCAAAGATGAGTGCAATCTTTGAATGCAAAAACAAGTGTGCTCAGCAACCATGTCTTAGGATCTTTGTTCCTCCCAATCTTAAGATATAGCTAGCATGCGATTTGCATGGGTTTGGTGGAGCTTGGTTGAGTTCAGCCAACCAACCCACAGGTGTTGAAAGAGGTCTAGTAGACCTATGCATTGTCATGAATACGTGGTTGTAAACCAAGAGGATTGATGTCCGCATCTTGGATTGCATGTCTTGATGATGTTGCGGGGATGTACCACCTTGGCAACAACTCCTTGGAAGAGATCATGTCCGAACAACATGGGAAGCGTTGTGTGGACCTCGACAATTGTCCTGGGGATGCCCGGTTAATTGGTCGCAGGGACGCTCCTTGCAAAGGGGGAGGAGGGGTCACCATAATAGCTTGCTGAACACGTACCACATGGAATGTGGGAATATCCATCTTATATACTCTTTTCCAAACTGGCATGACATCGTTGACAACGTACGTCCCAAAAGGCATCGACCAAGCCATCGATACACACGTATAATGAGTCTTCGATGAAGACTCACATACACTTGTTAAGAATGTACAAGGATAGTATGTGTCTCATCTTGGCAAGTGCAAAGGGATCATGCAGTCAACATTGGATGATGTATGCAAATGACCATAATCACAAAAACCACAAGTGTGTGGATGATTGAGCGTGAACGTGACACAACCGTGTTGCGGATGATAAGAGTTCACAAGTGTGATCTTGTTTGCGCTCCTTCTTGCATGGTTTGCATCATGAAGTATGCAATGATCAAACCTCCGTGAGCGAAGATGAACCGGGACGGTTTGAAGCAAAGGGGGAGGAATGTAGCGTACGGACCATTTTTACGGATAAAAATGGTCTTTAAATAGTCATCGGATGCTTCGGGTACTCAAGGCTGAAGTTTCAAGGAGCCAAAGCCCGAAAAAATGTAATGGGCCAAATCATCGTTTGACTCTAGCCTGGAAAATGTCCGTGGCCGGATTCTAGGTGAAAGGAGCGCCGCGATGGAAAATCCATCGCGTCACTCCTCCTCGACTCCGAGCTTGGCGTTAGGGCTCTGTTCCATCGTGGCAATGCCACGTGGACTGATTAGGGTTAAGATGCATGTTTTGNAAAAATACCCCATGAAGACTACGTCCATTTGTGGCACGATTCCTCTCAGCTAAAACGGCCGAGGCGACCATTCGCTTCCCCTCCTGGGACGACTATTTTGAGGGCTTATATTTTGGTTCTACAGTTAGTCGCAAAACAGCCCAATGTTTCTTACGGTATTATCTAGAAGTCTTAAATAAAAGTTTTTGTATTTTTCAATTCGTGTTCCATGTTGTGATATATATTTCATCCTTATAAAATGATTCATCATAAACACATATGTGAATATGACATCGATTGAAAAAATGGCTAACTCGCTCTTTATGTTTTTGTATGTTTTCCAAGTCAACCCAATTTTTAAACTCATTGAAAAATCGCGCATATTTTTAAAACTAATTTTCAAGGCTTTTGGTTTACTAATGATGTTGTCAACAAGAGGTGTGCAGGACGTAAGCTCATGTGATCACCATCATTGTAAAAACGCTATGGTCCCTTGTCAACATAAGGTGAGGCATCAAAACCTCAAGGCACAACTTGTCCAACCAACACCCTTGCTGCAAGATCTGGAATGTACCCTCCCACCTTTCTTCACCACCCACCCCCTTGTTGCCCTTGCGTTGCCATTTGACGAGACCAGGTTGACACATGGACGACACCGCACACCGATTTTCATTTGAAAGTATGGAGATATGCATTAACATAAAAAGATACATTTGACTATATACATACATGTATAGATATAAAAATGAAAATACATGTACATATTCAAATACATATACATATGCGTATACATATACATATACATATACATATACAGATACACATACATATACATATACATATACATATACATGTACATGTACATATACATGTACATGTACATGTACATTTACATATACATATACATATACATATACATAT
>SZWC01000587.1:114669-127806 GCA_023375785.1 Penium margaritaceum | reverse complement strand
ACATATACATATACATATACATATACATATACATATACATATACATATACATATACATATACATATACATATACATATACATATACATATACATATACATATACATATACATATATGTATATATACATATATATGCATGTACATATACATGTACACAAACATATACATATACATTTACATATACATATACATGTACACATACATATACATATACATTTACATTTACATATACATATACATGTGCACATACATATACCTATACATCTACATATACATATACATATACATTTAAATTTAAATACACATTATTTTGTTTTCATTTATATTTAAGGGTTTTTTAAGACGTTTTAGAGAATGAAAAAGGTTGATGTATTTTGCTTTAGTAGTGTTTTACTTTATTTTCGAGATTTCATTCACTTTATATTTGTTTCATTAGCTTTTTTTATGAGAGAGGGTATCCTTTATGTTTTCATTCTCGCATAGTGGTTGTGTAGCCATGGATCTGCCAGCAAAATGTTTTCTTGCCTATCTTGGGACTAAAACACATGTAATGTTTTTGTGTTATTTGATGTGATAATGAGGATAATTACAGGGATATCCACCGCAGCACTCGTGACTCGGCAAGCGAGGATCTGACAGTTTTGCGGGGCGGGGGTCCGGGGGGGGGGGGGGGTTGGGGCGATAATGTGTCGGCCGCCGTTCACGATGGTGCGTGTAGCATGACCTCCCACGCTCTTCTCGATCAGCGACGCATGTCGCTGATTGAGCATGGCGAGGGAGGAGGATACCTTGTTCTTATATTTTAAAGTGCTGGATATGGGGAACTTAAAATTCCGCACTTGGATATGGGAGGGTCCGCCCTTCGGGAATGTGGATATTAGTGCTATTTCGCCCAATGCATAATCATGCCCTTATTTTTCAAAGTGGGGGCAAGATGCCAATAAGATTCCATCTGTATTGGGCATCTAGGTGATTATTTGTCGTAGCATGTAAAGTGGGGTCAGCTTGGTTATCATTCTAAGAATGAGGTTAGAGTAGACAAAATTCTCAGAATAGCGTCAATGCAGACATGGTCAATCGAGATTAGGGGCAAATTCTGTGTCCATCCTTGAGATGAGGTGCTTGAGTCATAAAATGGAACACATAGAAAAAACTACGTTCCTGACGAGATATCTCGGGATGAAGATTATGAATGCAGGGCATGTTGGGTTATATTTTCGGAAGGTATGGCTCATTGAATAAATCATTCGAGATCGGGATGTATGTTGATGAAAATATGCATCTTGTTTGGTACATAGATTCCGGCTGTTTTGAACGGGGCATCATGTAACTTTGGAACAAAGAGTTTCACCCTCCTTTGAGCAGGAAATTTTCAAGATCCACGAATAATGACGTCATCATGTTAGTTCATGAGATTGCCTCGCTCATCCACCCCTTCCAGGCAACGACAAGTTCATTCACCCACGTCGTTCATGGATGGATGTGGGAGAAACGCCGAAGACCTGGGCCGTGGCTGAATTGCTGCTTTTTGGGACTACAGTTCCACCCACAGACATTGCTGACGCCATACGCGGGGTTCCAGGGAAGCTCGTCCTTGCAAAGTTCGAGGACAGCCATCCTCACCCAGTTCCGGCTCTCCAAGGCCCGGCACTCTCCGCTGTCGTCGGAACGATGACCTTGTTCTCGCGCACGAGAAAATGGGCACGGTATCTTCGACTCGGGCAGCTTGTCTTCAGGATACTTTCGACTTCTCAAGTGTCATCCTAAGTACGTTCTTCTTTAGCAACAAACATTGGTAAGGTTCACTCTTGTCCATCACGTTCTCCGGTGACGTCCGCCCACATCCTTCGACGACAGGTGACTGGATAAGCATGTGGGTGTGTGGAGTCGCTGTCCCAACAAACATCAATCCAGCCATGGCCGTAGGCGTCGGACAGCTTCCGCTCGTGGTGAGTTGCAGACTTCCGCAAATGTCGACTTCGTTGGCCACAGCTCTTGACCATGTCGGACGGAGGTTCGAGTTCGCGGAAATTTGGAGGACCACTCCAAGCGGACAGGTAGAGCAGGGCAGCGAACGCCGACGGTTCAAGCCCACGCTCCGGCACCAACGTGCTCCCGAGGCCCGAGTCTGGATAGTCGCGAAAGCAATGGTCAGCTTTTTACGACCATCACTCCGGAGACCTCCGTGAAGGACACCGTTCACCCTTCCATGACCTCAAAACAACGTTTTCGCCACATCGGTCATCGACGGCGCTCATTTGCTGGCCGACACGATGTCGGAATAGAGTTGATGTAGGTAGACTCTGGACTCATGGTCCGGTGCATTCTTCCCTGGTGTGTCAGGTGCAAGCACTGCGACGTAGAGTATTGAAATGTTTGCCGGTGCATGCAGCTCTCGCAAATGTATCAAGCGACATGCTAAGCCCCCAGTTCCTCAGTTCAGCTAGCCAATCGTGATGAAGTTGACGGATTCATAACGGCGCAAGCCTGCTGTCCGAAAAGTTCAAAATCGTCTAATCGAGGTGTGCGGGCAGGCCTAAAAAAGCGGCATGCGCTGCATGTATGAAGGGCTGAGATGAATTCATCGTTGCTGGGGAGGGGCGGTATGGAATGGAGAGTCAACAAAAGTGTCTCTCACGCCGATATGCTTAAATTGGTGAACAATAGCCATTTCATCTCGCTAGACGGTCGCCATATCTACGTTCAAACGGCCGCTCAGTGTGGTGAGTCGACGTTGCCACGCACGAGGCCCGTTTGGTTTCGGAAGCTGTCCTACTCGGATTCCGAGTCGGATTCGCAGTCAGAGTGAAGTTCCGCTCGGATTCCGACTTCGAACGAGTCGGATCCGACTTTGCCGTCCGCGGACAGCGCCGACGGCTGCAGTAACACTTCAACCGGACGTCCGAGTTCGAACTGGGTCATGAGATGATGTAGCGACGGTGGATCCGAGTCGACTTCTCCCGCGGCAACTCGGTCGAATCCAAACGCGCCTTAAGAGCGGAATGTCTATGGTCGTGACAAATTCGCGACCATGTCTTTCACGCTCATCCAGGCACGGCAGTTGTCTTCGGCGCCGACAGTTCAAGCCCACGCTCCAGCGCTTTCGTCTACAACAAGACGAACCAGCCAAAACCGTTCGATTCAGACCCAACCGTGGCTGCCCGATGATGTCGGTGGTGTTTCAAGTGACGGCATGCCCGGAAAACGTCGTATCTGACGAAGCGCGCGCAAAGTGTCCATTTTTTGGGTTACATAGTAACCTTATGCGATTTTATGATTGGTCCGTCCGAACGAATTTCTTCGCCCACGGCCGGTCAAACTTCTGAGGGCGGACGGAACACCCTTGTGTGGTGTTCCCGGGTCAAAAACGGAAAGTAGTGATGTACATGATGAAGAAAGGGTGTAAAGAGATGGGAAAAAAAAACGAATGTTTGATTTCAGTGTAATAATGTATTAATTGTATTTTAATGTATAATTAACGCCATTTTGCATATGCTAAACATATCTGTGGTATAATTAATGTGGAATGGCTTCAATTACTTTTCTTCCTCTTTTTGGGTACATAGGAGTTAGTTCACTTTTCTTGCCAAAACCTCCGGTTTTATGATTGGTCCGTCCGCACGAAATTCTTTGCCGACGGCGATTGCGCTTCTGAGGACGGACGGAACACCCCTGTGTGGTGTTCCCGGGTTAAAAACGGAAAGTGGTCATGTACATGATGAAAGAAGGGTGTGAAGAGATGGGAAAAAAATAGGAATGCTGGATTGCATTGTAATAATGTATTTTGTGTATTTCAACGTATAATTAACGCCTCAGTGTACATCATAAACATATTGTGTGTTACAATTAATGTCGAATGACTTAGATCACTTTTCTTCCTCTTTTGTGCTACATAGAAAGTAGTTTGCTTTCATGGTCCGCGTTGCTACTTCTATATCTCTATTGTTTAATGTATGGTTGGGCCATTTCATCTCAGATTGCGAATATAAAAAAGGCATACGATGTACTCGGGTCAGGAATGTAATGTAGTAACGTATACTTCAATGAGAATGGTATTCAAGACAGGAACGTGTTAGTTGGACGTCTTTCTACCATTGGAGGAATAAATTGCTACTCATATGGACGATTTTGTGGAAACATATACATTTCCGGCAACTTTTTGTGGGGTCATCTTATACACATTTTGGAAGCAAGTGCAATGTAGCTGGACAATTGTGACGGCAATTCCCTTTGTATAAGGGGACATGTTTAATCTACATAGGTCGAGAATATTTTAATGCTACCTAAAAAATTATGGCCACCGCTTGTCCTATATTTCGGACACTTCATGTACTTGTATACCTATTTACTTGTCTACCTTGTTGGTTTTTGCACTCATTGTGCTCTGTTGTGTCCTCCCGACTTGTGTACATCGGCGTGCAGATGACTAACGGCGAGACTTGACGCTGATGGAGTGTCGTCCGGTGGAGCCGATGCACGCTGAGGTCGTGTCGCAGTTCGCTGGAGCCCCCTCTCTCCGGCGGTGTGTTCAGCTCCATCGGCAGGCCTCCTCGGCAGTCGCACTGCCAGCAGTCACTGCCACCGCAGTCGCTGTCTGCATGCGTCTAGCGTGTACTGTCGTGCCTGCGTCGTCATGCGGTGCCTAGGGTCCCTGTTGCATGTTGCAAGGCCCTGTTTGGCAGCATAAACCATCGTGGGCACTGCCTAGGTTCAGGCTGCCATAACTCCTCGCTACTATTTCTCTAGCGCATTCAGACCGCACGACTGTGTTCGCAGCGTCGGTATTATGGTATGGTCCAGTTTTCAGGCAAAACGGACGATGCCCGGGTTTTGGGCCGTCGGTCGTCTGGCAGGCCTCACCGAGAAAACCTGCCAGCCCGAAATTAGCTATTTTCTGATTGGCTGATGAACTGAGTAACAAGCTCTACAGAGCTGGGGGGGGGCTAGAACTTGGAGGGGTCCCCCATTGCTGTTCATTCTTGATTGCTAATCAGTTACTATCAGTTTCCAGCTGCTTTCTGGCGCTAACACTGGCGCGCGCAGTTCTGAGTAACAAACCCAGAGCTTCCAGACTTAGACCCTAGAGTAGCGGACTGAGGGGGCAGCTGACTTAAGCAACGAGCGTGGAAGCCCGCGCGCTGCATCAACATCGCAGCTGCCCCAACCTGCTGCCTACTTTCTTTCTTGGTATTAGAGCCAGAGCGTAGTAGCAGCAGTAGCAGACTGACGTACAGGTGCCAGACAACGCAGCGGATTTCCATACGTGGCAGTGCAGGGGAAATGCTGCCGGATTTTTTCCGGCACCATTGACGCGCCTGGTGGCGGCGTCAAAATTTTTCCCACGGCCATTGGGCCACTGGAAATGCTGCCGGATTTTTTTCGGCAGCACTGACCCCCACGCTGGACGCAAGGAAGTGAGCAGCCGACCACGTTAGGCCCCTGCTGACGACGGCACAAGACAGCGACGTCCTCAGGTGTGACTGAAAGTAGCAGCCAGCAGCAGCAGCAGTAGCTTGCTGCGACAGCGAGTAGGGGCAGCAGGGGCCAGCAGCAGCAGCACATAGCAGCGGCTGGCAGCAGCAGCAGCTCGTAGCGGCAGCAGCCCGCAACAGCAGCAGCCGGCAGCACCAGCAACTATAGCGGGCAGCAGCCTGCAGCAGCAGCTGCTCGCAGCAGCAAGCAGCAATAGCAGCAGGCGGCAGCAGTAGCAGCCGGCTGTAGCAGCTCGCAGCAGCTGTAGCTGCAGCAGCTCGCAACAGCAGCTGCGAGCAGCCTGCTGCTCGTAGCGAGCAGCGAGCAGCCAGTTGCTTGTAGCGAGCAGCGAGCAGCCAGCTCCTCGTTGCAAGCAGCCAGCTACTCGCAGCGAGCAGTGAGCAGCCAGCTACTCGCAGCGAGCAGCGAGCAGCGAGCTGCTTGCTGCGAGGAGCTCGCAGCGAGCAAGCAAAACCGAAAAAAAAAACAAAACAAAAAAACACGGACCCCCCCTGATCTGTCCCTCTGTTAAGGAGCAGCAGCAGCAGTAGCCGCAGCAGCAGCAGCAACAGCAGCAGCAGCAGCATAGCAGCAGCAGCAGCAGCAGCTGCTGCTGCAGCAGCGGCAGTAACAGCGGCAGCAACAGCAGCGGCAGCAGCAACAGCAGCATCAACAGCAGTGGCTGCGACAACCACTGCTGGCGTGAGCAGCTGTCCGCTGATGTCACTGCTAACGTCATTAACCACATACAAACACAAAAAAAGGGGGGGAAACCAGGAGGACACCTGGGGACTCTGCTGACGTCTGCCATCCTTGGCAGACGTCACTCTTGACATGAGCAGCACACACCCAACAACAAAGGACACAAAAAAAACAAACCAAGGCTTTGGACACACCATGGCTGACGCTCACGAGGCAGAGGGGTCCTCCTCTGCGGGGGGGACCCCTACCTCCCCTGTTGCTGCTGCTGCTGCTGCAGCAGCAAGAGCTGCACCAGCAAGAGCTGCACCAGCGGCAACAGCAGCAGCAGCAGCAACAGCAGCAGCAGCAGCAGTAGTGGCAGCCGCAACAGCGGCAGCAGCTACAGCAGCCGCACCAATCACCGCATCAGCAGTAGTAGCGGCTGTAGCAACAGCAGCAGCAGCCGCTACACTAGCAGCAGCAGCAGCGGCAGCAACCGCAGCAGCAACAACAACCGCTACAACAGAAGCAGTAACAACAACAGTAGCAGCAACAGCAGCGGCTGCCACTACAGTAGCAACAGCAGCAGCATCGTCAGTAGTAGCAGCAGCAGCAGCCGCTGGAGCCCCGGCAGTCCACTAGTGTCGTCGACGACGACCCTGATCGCATCGTGGCTCTTCAGCACCAGCTCGCCGCCTTGACGCAGCAGCTTGCCGCGCTACAACCACCAGCCTCCCAGCTTGCCACCAGTGTGCTGCCGTCCTTTGTCCCTCCAGGATACGCCAGCTCGGCTGTGTCAGCTGCTACATATTACTTGGCACAGTAGCAGACTCAGCACCAGCGGCAGACAGTGACCTCCGTCCTTGGCCCCACTCTTGGTGCCGGCCGCAGGCAGAAGGACTTTGAGACGCCGCCGCCGCCGCTTCAGGCCGGCGAGCAGTTCCGGAGCTGGGAGCTCAGCTTCCGGATCTGGGCCCAAGGTGAGGGTCTCTGGATGTACTACACCCTCCCTTATGACTCCACCCAGGCCGACCAGCTATATGACGCTGGTCGCATCGTTCGTGCCTTAGTCCCAGTCGCTCCTCCGGCGTCCCGCCTGGCCCTCGAGCCTTTCCTCGGCGACTTCACCAGTGACGTCCCTCCAGACCCTGCACCCGCCTGGCATGTCCTCACCAAGCCCCATCGCCTGTCCAGCGACGCTAAGATCAGTCGCCTACTCCGGGAGTTCAACTCCCTCCACATGGGGGAGACCGAGACGGTCACTGCCTACTGGCAGCGGGCAGAGGACATCCTTTGACGTCTCAGCACATCCGCTCCGCCCCCTCTGTCCGCGCTTCTCACCATCAAGCGTAGCGCCACCAGCGCGTATGCGGACGTCTTCGTGCACGACCCCCAGGACGTCCTCTCCACCATGGCGGCCCAGGGCACCCTCATGCCCTGGGCGTACGAGCTCTTCCTCCGTGTTGAGGAAGCTCGACAGGAGTCCCAGCTCCATTGCATGGAGGCGCTTGCATCCCCTACCGTCGCCTCCCCTGCCGGTGCCTCCCCCCCCGTCGCTTCACCTGCCGTTGCCTCCGTGGCCGTCGCCTCCCCCGCCGCAGCTACCTCATCGTCGTCAAAAACGAAGAAGAAGCGCAAGAACAAAAAGGGCAACAGTCCGTCGCAACAGCAGCAGCCGTAGTAGTCGAACGGATCCAGCGGTGGTGGCGCGGTCTGCCACAGTTGTTGGCTTGGACATGGGTGGTACACATGCCCTCTGCCGACGGACGAGGCCCGCGTCATCGCCACCCTGCGACGCTAGCGGGAGCACCGTCTCGCCTCTGCCGACGTCCCTACTACTGACACGCCGACCTCGTCCAACAGCTTGGCCGCTCCGACAGTTTCGCCTAACCTGCAGACGCCCCAGCAACAGCAGTACTACTCCCAGCCATCGGCGCTTCCGTTTCCTTTGCCGGCCCAGTCCTCTTACTACCCGGGCTCCGGCGCTGTGACTCCATCCTCGGCCTACACTCCCGGGCCATCCTCCCGTGAGCGTCAGCTGGAGCAGTACATCGCGCTCCAGCTTGGCCTGCCTCGCCCTCCTCCCCAGAGAAGTGCGAGTTGCGTCACTTCTTGCCCTCCTGCACAGCCCTGCATGACTGAGTCTGAGCTACGGTCATGTCCCGTCTCTTCATCTGTCTCGTCGTCTCCTGTGGTCTCCTCCATCCCACTCCTTGACGACATTACGTGGCTTGACGATTGGCAGTCTCGTTTCACGCCCCCTTCCACCGCGTCCGCGTCCCTTGCTTGCTGTCATGTGACCGTCAGCGATCTGGCGACCGCTGTCCAGGACCCTGCTGAGACATGGATCATCAACTCCGGGGCCACGCATCACATGACGGCCTCTCGCGAGGCCTTCAGTATGCTTGGCCCTGTCGGTGATGTCTCCGGTGTCCGAACGGGCTCCGGACAGGTGTTACCGGTCCGTGGTGTTGGTGTGGTTCGTTTCCGTGGTCCTGCCGGTGACGTCTCTCTTACTGATGTTCTCTTCGTCCCTGGTCTCGAGCTCAGCCTCCTTTCCGTGACTGCCCTTGACCGCATGAGCATGGACGTTGTGCACTCGCGTGGTGTTGGCACTGTGTCGTTGCGTCCGTCTGGTCTTGTCATCCTGCATGCCACCGCCCGTGGCAACCTGTGGCATGTCCCTCACCTCTTCTCTTCCTCTCCCGTCTCTGCCTGGTTGGCCACCACAGGCCATGTTTTCGTGACCAGTGCGCTTTCTCCTCAGCACACCCGCCTCTTGCACCGCCGCCTTTGTCACGTCCATTCCGCTGCCATAGACGGCATGCTCCGCACCCAGCCGGCCAAGGGCCTTGACCCAGAGACCTTCCCTCTCCCGTGCCCCACTGAGTGCATTGATTGCGCTCAGGGGAAGATGCATCGATCCACGTACCCCTTGTCTTTCTCCCGTGCGTCCGCCCCACTCGACCTGGTCCACTCGGACGTCATGGGCCCTCTCCCCACCGCGTCCATCGGGGAACACGGCCACTATGTCCTCACCCTCACGGACGACTATTCCCGCTACCGCTGGGTCTTCTGCCTCCGGCAAAAGAGCGATGTCGCTCGGGCCGTTCAAGACTAGCTCGTCCTTGCCGAACGCGAGTGTGGCCGCCCTCTTCGCCGCTTTCGCTCTGATCGCGGCGACGAGTACATGGACGAGACCACGGCCTTTCTCGCATCCTGCGGCATCCACCATGAGACGTCTGCGCCCTACACACCCACCCAGAACGGCGTCTCCGAGCGCTGGAACCTCACCATGGCCGACGCCGTCCGCACCATGCGCGTTGAGTCCGGTCTGTCCGATGGCTTCTATTTTGAGGCCATGGCCTACATGACCTGGGTATGGAACCGGATTCCCCACGGTCCTCTTCCCCGCAAGTCCACACCCTACCAACACTGGTGCGGTCGGCGCGCGGACCTCAGCCCGGCTCGCGTCTGGGGCTGCGTCGCCATTGTATGGCTGCCCGTCCCACAGCAGGGCGGCAAGCTCGCCCCGCGCGGCCGCCCTTGCACCTTCCTCGGTGTGTCTCGTCAGTCTAAGGCCTGGCGGTTCTGGGACCCGTCCCGGCACTGCATTGTCGAGTCTCGCGATGCCCTCTTCTTCGAGGACCTATTTCCCCGCGACCTCATCCGCTCCGGCTCGTCCATGTCCCTCCCGTCGCGTGGGGGAGTGGTCAGTTCGTCCTCCGTCTTGTCGCTTCCGGGTGACACAGCACTCCGTCCCTCTGAGCCGGTAGCCCCTGTCGCATCCTCAGAGCCAGCACCTCCAGTCGCGTCCGTTGGCCCCTCCGGGCCAGCAGCGTCACCCGCGTCCGCTGGCCCCTTAGGGCCAGCAGTGCCGGTCGCGTTCGCGGGCCCCTCCGGACCAGCAGCCCTAGTCACGTCCGATGGCCCCTCTGGGCCAGCACTGCCGGTCGCGTCCGCTGGCCCCTCCGGGCCAGCAGCGCCGCCCGCGTCCGCTGGCCCCTCCGGGCCAGCAGCGCCGGTCGCGTCCGCTAGCCCCTCCGGGCTAGCAGTCCCAGTCGCGTCCGCTGGCCCCTCCGGGCCAGGAGCGCCGGTCGCGTCCGTTGGCCCCTCCAGGCCAGCAGCCCCAGTCACGTCCGTTGGCCCCTCCGGGCCAGCAGCCCCAGTCATTTCCGCAGGCCCCTCCGGGCCAGCAGCACCGATCGTGTCCACTGGCCCCTCCGGGCCAGCAGTGCCGGTCGCGTCCGCTGGCCCCTCCGGGCCAGCAGCCCTAGTCACGTCCGCTGGCCCCTCCAAGCCAGCAGCGCCGGTCGCGTCCGCTGGCTCCTCCGGGCTAGCAGCCCCAGTCGCGTCCATTGGCTCCTCTACTCCAGGCGTCCCGTCCGCCTCCGTTGGCCCATCAGACTCAGTGACATCTCCTTCCTTGTCGCGCTACACACGTGGTCCCAGGCGGTAGCCTCCGTCCTCGGCCGACAGTGCAGACCGTCGCACCGCGTCCTGTGGCGCCTCGACCCCCTGTGGCTCCACGTGTCTCCTCCACTCCCTCGGTCGTGAGTGGGGACCCTCGCACGAAGGCTCTCGGCCATCATCTCCGACCTTCACCCGGGCTCTGCATTGGGCTATGCCATGCTTCATCATGAGCATCGGCATGCTGTCATGGCTGCACTCGCCTGCATCCCGCCTGGAGCTCGTGATGCACACGCCCTCTCCGTCCGGTCCACAGCACGCCTGGAGGACCCAGCCACCCTACGCGAGGCTCGAGCCTCCTCTGAGGCCACACATTGGGATGTCGCCTGCGCTAAGGAGCTTGCTGCTATCGGGTAACACCACGTGTACGACCTCGTTGACCTCCCTCCAGGTCGGAAGGCCATTGGCGCCAAGTGGGTCCTTCGGCGCAAGTGGAAGCCTGACGGGTCCTTGGACAAGTACAAGGCCCGCCTCACAGCAAAGGGGTTTGCTTAGGTCCTTGGAGTCGATTACGACTAGATCTTTGCCCCTGTCGGTCGGTTCTCCACTAGCTTGGCGCTCTTCAGCCTGGTTGCCCAGCATGGGTGAGAGCTGCATCAGATGGACGTGAGCAACGCGTTCCTCCATGGCTCACTGCAGGGTGAGGAGCTCTACATGGTGCAGCCCCCAGGGTTCGACGACGGTACTGGAAGTGTCTGGCGGCTACGGAAGGCCCTCTATGGTCTGAAGCAGTCGCCTCGGTGCTGGAACCAGGAGATCAGNAGCACACTTCTCCGTGGCGGCCTCCAGCACAGCACCGCTGACCCCGTACTCTTTCTCAGCCCACGAGGTCAGACCTTCGCCGCAGTTCTGGTATGCGTTGACGATCTCCTCATTGCGTCGCCAGACACGGCCGCCATCCAGCGTGTCAAGGACTTGCTGCACGCCGTCTACCAGATGAAGGATCTCGGGTCTGCCCAAGTCTTCCTGGGCATGGAGCTCGAGCATGATCCCTCTCAGGGCATCCTACACGTCCACCAGGCTGCCTATGTGCAGACCCTGTCAGCTCTCTTCGCCGAGGACCTGCCCCTCGTGTCCAGCGCATCCTCACCCATGTCGCCCGCGGTCAGGTGAAGCTGAAGAGTCCTGACCCAGCTGTTGTGGGGGAGCCAGTTGATGTGACCACGTATCTGCGGATCATCGGGTCACTGATGTTCCTGGCGACGACGACGCGTCCAGACATCGCGTTCGCCGTCAACCTCCTGGCCCAGTTCTCCCAGGATCCGCGTCACCTCCACTACGAGGCCACAATCCGAGTGCTGCGCTATGTCGCCTTGACCCCTCGGCGAGGTCTCATGTTCCGCCGCCAGCCGTCCGTCATCGTGGTGGGCTATACCGACAGCGACTGGGCGGGCAGTCCAGACGGTAAGAGTCGCACAGGCTGGATCTTCCTGATCGGTGGCAAAGCTGTGTCGTGGCGCAATGGCAAGTAGGGGCACATTGCACGCAGCACTGCTGAGGCTGAGTACATGGCCCTTGGCTCATGCGCGTGTGAGAGTGTGTGGTTGCGTCGTCTGTTGTCCGAGTTGCGTCAGTCTGTCGCATCCATCACCTTGCATTGTGACAATGAGAGTGCCATGGCCATTGTAGACAATGACAGTGTGCATTACACTCGCACAAAGCACATCAATGTTGAGTATCACTATGTGCGTTCGTTGTTGCACGACGGCAGCATCAGCATCGTGTGGGTTGAGACAGCTCGGCAGTTGGCTGACTTCTTGACCAAGGCACTGAAGCGGGACTCGTTTAAGAAGGCTGTGAGTTCAGTCGGCGTGCGTCCGTGACTTGCTCTCTTTGTCTCTGCCTGCACTTCTGCGTGTCCTGGGGGAGTCTGTGTGTTGACCGTGTCTCTGCCCGCCCATGTGCACTACGCCTGTGAGTCATGGGGGAGTGTTGGTTTTTGTGCTCATTGTGATTTGTTGTGTCCTCCCGGCTTGTGTACATCGGCGTGCAGATGACTGACGGCAAGACGCGACGCTGATGGAGTGTCGTCCGGTGGAGCCAACGCATGCTGAGGTCGTCTCGCAGTTTGCTGGAGCCCCCTCTCTCCGGCGACGTGTTCAGCTCCATCGGTAGGCCTCCTCGGCGGTCGCGCTACCGGCAGTCACTGCCACCGCAGTCGCTGTCTGCATGCGTCCAGTGCGTACTGTCGTGCCTGCGTCGTCATGCGCTGCCTAGGGTCCCTGTTGCATGTTGCATGGCCCTGTTTGGCAGCATAAACCATCGTGGGCACTGCCTGGGTTCAGGCTGCCATAACTCCTCGCTACTATTTTTCTAGCGCATTCGGACCTCACGGCTGCGTTTGTAGCGTCGGTATTATGGTATGGTCCAGTTTTCAGGCAAAACGGACGACGTCCGGGTTTTGGGCTGTCGGCCGTCTGGCAGGCCTCACCGAGAAAACCTGCCAGCCTGAAATTAGCTATTTTCTGATTGGCTGATGAACTGAGTAACAAGCTCTACAGAGCTGGGGGGGGG
>SZWC01000587.1:103548-114595 GCA_023375785.1 Penium margaritaceum | reverse complement strand
GCAGCGTCGGTATTATGGTATGGTCCAGTTTTCAGGCAAAACGGACGACGCCCGGGTTTTGGGCTGTCGGCCGTCTGGCAGGCCTCACCGAGAAAACCTGCCAGCCTGAAATTAGCTATTTTCTGATTGGCTGATGAACTGAGTAACAAGCTCTACAGAGCTGGGGGGGGGCTAGAACTTGGAGGGGTCCCCCATTGCTGTTCATTCTTGATTGCTAATCAGTTACTATCAGTTTCCAGCTGCTTTCTGGCGCTAACACTGGCGCGCACACTTCTGAGTAACAAACCCAGAGCTTCCAGACTTAGACTCTAGAGCAGCAGACTGAGGGGGCAGCTGACTTAAGCAACGAGCGTGGAAGCCCGCACGCTGCATCAACAACGCAGCTGTCCCAACCTGCTGCCTAGTTTCTTTCTTACCTTTGTACCTGTCTATGTTGTCATTTGTGTAACTCTAACGCAAGCTACGCCAAACAAATTTCGACAGCATTTTCCATATACCTTGATCACTTTAACTACCTTTTTACCTGCCTACCTCTGTACGTGTATCCCTTTGTACCTTTAATTAATGCTACTTAAAAAATTCTGGCCACCGTTTGTGCTATATGTTGGACACTTTATGTATTTCTCTACCTGTCTACCTTTCTACCTTGGTACTTGTGTACATTGTCATTTGTGTAACTCCAACGCAAGCTACGCCAAACAAATTTCGACAGCATTTTCCCTACACCTGGATCACTTTAACTACCTTCTTCCTGCCTACCTCTATACATCTATCCCTTTGTACCTTAAATTAGTGCTACGTAAAAAAAGTTTGGCCATCGTTTATCCTATACCTGGGACACTTTATGTACTTGTGTACCTCTCTACCTTTCTACATTTGTACCTGTCTACGTTGTCATTTGTGCAAGTCTAACGCAAGCTACGCCAAACAAATTTTGACAACATCTTCCCTTCACCTGGATCAGTTTAACTACCTTTCATCCTACCTACCTCTATACCTTTTCACCCCATTAGATCGCTTTGTGGTGCATGTAATGCATGCTACTTCGAGAAAAAATTGGCCACATTTCCCCTACACCACCAAAAACATTAACTACCTCCTTACCTATCTACCTATCTTCATTTTTACTTCACTACCTTCTTGTCTATCTGTCGGCTGTTGGTTCGTGTATTCGTTTACGTGTGCACCTATGTTATGGAATTATGGCACACTTATGGTGCGTAATAGATGGAGCAGTATAGTTCCAACTCAACCTCTGGTGGGTCGATGGGAAATGATGTCTCCTTGCATCATTCCGACAGGAAAAGACTGATGGTACATTACACTTACCTCCTTACCTTGCTTACCTGTGATGTCTGTTGTGTTGGGTGTGCACCGCCATGGCGACGCGATGTGCACTCTTCGTCATGTAGATATTGTGTACATATTGAGTATTGTCAATGATGTCAAAATGGTCCATAGCCAGCTGTTGAGGCACAGTTGTGACTTTGCACGATACGCGTTGTTTGCTGTCTTGTCAACACTGTAGAGGGTTGTTGCAACTGTTGTTCCATTACGATGAGTTGTGGCGAGTGTGCGATGCATAAATGCCCGTGAAAACGACACCTATGCACAGTGCGACTAAGCTGACACAACGACGTATTACTTGTACCACGACAAACGAGTCACGGCATGCCTAGAAAGAAAGAAAAAAAACACGGCCATCGATGATGAACATTGCGACGCTACGGATGCAGACTTCACAAGCCCGTTACAAGAACCAAGACTGCGTTGATCCTCCATAGGTTCACCAGCCCATTTATGGTACAATGACATCACTCTGGATGGGTAGCTCCCCATTGTACCCCAACGCCACGCGCTCTTGACCCTATCTCACATTCTACTCACAAACATTGTGCAAAAGTGCTCAGATGCACAATGTACCTTGTGGATGAGACATAACGTTGTTCTCACGTGTCCATCAATGGCGATCGTTGTATGACCTTCACTTTGTCGATATAAATGCATGACCGTATCGTCAACTTTGCAGAGAGTTGTTGCAACTGTTTTTCCATACCGAAGAGTTGTGGCGAGTGTGTGATGCATAAATGCGAGTTAAAACGACACCTATGCACAATGCAACTAAGTTGACATCATGACATGTTACTTGAACCAGGACAAACGAGTCACGGCATGCCTAAAAAGAAAAAAAACACGGCCATCGATGAAATTCATTGCGACGCTACAGATGCAGACTTCACAAACCCGTTACAAGAACCAAGATTGCGTTGATCCTCCGCAGGTTCAGCAGCCCAACCGTGGTACAATGACATCACTCTGGATGGGTAGCTCCCCATTGTACCCTAACGCCACGCGCTATCGACCCTATCTCACATTCTTCTCACAAACACTGTGCAAAAGTGCTCTGATACACAGTGTACCTTGTGGGAGAGGCTGAACATTATCGTCACGTGTCCATTGATGGCGGTTGTTGTATGACGTTTACTTTGTCGATATAAATGCATGATTGTATTGTCAACTTTGTAGAGGGTTGCTGCAACTATTGTTCCATACCGAAGAATTGTGGCGAGTGTGATGCATAAATGTTCGTGAAAACAACACCTATGCACAGTGCGACTAAGCTGACACCACGACGTATTACTTGTACCACGACGAACGAGTCACGACATGCCTAGAAAGAAAAATAATGCACGTCCATCGATGATGAAAGTTGCGACGGTACGGATGCAGACTTCACAAGCCCGTTACAAGAACCAAGACTGTGTTGATCCTCCGCAGGTTCACCGGCTCATCCGTGGTACAATGACATCACTCTGGATGGGTAGCTCCCCATTGTACCACAACGCCACGCGCTATCGACCCTATCTCAAATTCTACTCACAAACACTGTGCAAAAGTGCTCTGATGCACAACGTACCTTGTGGGAGAGGCATCACGTTGTTGTCACGTGTCCATCGATGGCGGTCGTTGTATGATATTCACTTTGTATATATAAATGCATGATCGTATTGTCAAATTTGTAGAGTATTGCTGTAACTGTTGTTCCATACCGAAGAGTTGTGGCAAGTGTGCGATGCATAAATGCCCGTAAAAACGACACCTATGCACAGTGCGACTAAGATGACACCACGACGTATTACTTGTACCACGACGTACGAGTGACGACATGCCTAGAAAGAAAAGAAAAGCACGGCCATGGATGATGAACATTGCGACACTACGGATTCTGACACATGACAATAGTTTGCACGTTGAAGACAAAGAGGCTCTCTGTAGGATATGAACCATGCTCTGTCTTCTAGACCTTGCAGAATGGTTATAAAGCGGACTTGTCCATCGTTATGCATTTCTGTATTGCTTTGCATTGTGACTATTTTCAACATGAGTTCAATTTCTGTTCACACCATTGACAGGGATTTCATCTTCATTTGCCCATAGTATGATTGTCATGTGTGGGTTACAGTGGCCAACCATCCAAGTCAAAAGCACGCAAGAGGAGAGCTTGACTTTGGTCTTCACAACTTTGTAGTCAGTTTGAAGCTGTCAAACGTCCCTTAACTGTCGATCTGCATTCGATGATTTTTTTGGGGACATCATAGTGTTGTCAAATGTGGTTGACGTGGTCTTCTGGGGACTTTGATCGTCAGCACATATGCCAATCTGCACATTGCAGCATGCTTGCATATCAGTGAGCATTGCACAACATAGTGTACTGCATATTAGTAGCAAGTACACATGGTTCACCATAGAAACTTATGCTGTTTGAAGGGCCTTGACTTTCGACAGGAGCAGGCGGACTTGTGAGATATGAGCGTGTTGGTGACATCATGCGTCGCTACAAATGGAGGTTGTATTCAAGTGGTGATTCTCATGAATGATGGAGCTGCGTGTGAAATATTCTGCTACCATTGCCATCTTAGTGGAGAACGTACCTTGTCAGTGCGTACAGGAGGGTGCACTTCAAGCAAGTCGTACGTCTATTGTGCATCGGAGCTGTGGATTTGAACATGTTCCAGATTTTCCTCACTGTGTTAGGTACATGCAGTTGCGAAGATACGAGCACTTGTGTGATGAGCGTAGCTTTTTGTGCAGGCATGAATTGTGTACATGGAGATAGAGTTACCTTCGTGTGCAGCCAGAAGACATGGATGTTGTGTTCAGCTTCCGCCAACAACTTCTGCACTTGTTCATGGCTCTCGCCCTACAGCATGGGTACTATCCTCCCTCCCAAGAGAAACATTTGGGCTTGTGGTCCCACGACTGTTGCTCTTTCAGGATGTGCCTCTGCATATGGAACATGCATGGTTTCACCATAAACATGATCCCCTTACATGACACCTACACCAAAAAATGGAAGAATGTGTGACCTATTGACTCACCCGCAGCATGCAAAAGTACAGTCAGAACGCCTTCCTCTGAGGTGATAGTTCCATGCTCAGTGCACTCGTACTTCTCATCGAGGAAGTCAAAGTAGATCTCGCACTGGCATGCTGTGCCATCTGGCATGCGTTGCGTACACTGGGTGATCTTGTTGTACTGCAAGTTGGTGACCTTTGCACTCATTTTCACGATAAGAGTGTTCACGGAATTGTTATTCAGGAACATCCATGTGTAGTCAAACCTGCACGCAATGTTGTGAAATGTGATTGGCATGTCTAGGATTCTCGACAATGTTTGCACTTGTTATTACTATTGCACCCCAACACAAACTCACTTAGTGCATTGTTGGCAGCTCGTTTCTGTCCACTCCCCTCACAATGTTGAGTAGGGCTTTGTCCGTGATCTCATGGATCGTTGACCTGCAAAGTGGAAGTTTGGCGAAGAGTGCATGTATGTATACAAATACGCACCTTATGTATACACACGGCACATGGTCTACCATACTCACCCACGGCCAGCCTTCAGATCACCATCTTTGTAGTACATCCCGTTCATGGCAACCACTGTCGTTGTTCAAGTACTGTTGGATCTCAGGCGTCAGAGCGCCCCACACAAATCCGACGAGTGCCATGTCATCTGCAAACATGATGAAATCCTGCTTCGTTGCGGCCGAAACCTTCGTTGCATCCAAAATCCCAACTGCAAGACCAAGCTGCAATGACAAGGCAAGTATTGTCAGTTGATATGACTTATTCTAGGTGTTTATGTCCCATTGGGGAAACAATGCATGTTCTTACTGGCGATCGTTTTGGTGGAATGAAACGTTTCAGCGAGGGGCGCATCATGTCATTGTTGAAAATGGCGGTAAGGACTTGGTCCACCTCGCCTTCGACAAAGGTGCTTGGCACAGCGTATGACTCGCCCATTGTCCAGTTGAGGGTGCACTCCTGGGTAACACTGGTGTACCTGCAACATGCAGAGGATCATCATGATGCATATCCATACACTTGATGTACAGAGATGCATATTTGTCATTTCCACGTACCATTCCCTCGTGGATGACGTGGTTGTGTTGTACACATCGTACATCTTCCATCTCTGCCAGCTTTCCGCGAAAGATTCTGCCATGTGCTTCTTTGTTGTTCTGGAGTACTCTCCAAGGATGATGACTGTAGGCACCTTCATGTCGATAACCCTTCCAGAAGTGTCCGCGAGATAGATGCGGGGGTCAAGCTGGGCTTTGTCACTCATGGGAAGATCCACGTTGATGACCAGGGCGTGAAGATGAAAACGCCTGAAACACGGTTGCAGTTCTGCAATGGTTGCGAGTCGCGACTGCACATGAATAATGACAATGTGTGAATGTGACATTGAGAAACGTGATGAAACACAACAAACGTAAGAGTGAGACGTTTGTATAACTTACATCTTTGCGCATATGGTCGATTGTTGGCAAAGGCACTGCAAATAGCAACATTACAACGTTGCCCACATGATTCGTACCAGCTTACAACAATATCATGCTAAAAAGGGAAGTCACAATGTTGTACCTGGATATGTGTGATCCCTTATGCCAACCCTCCAAGTTTGTCCAAACTTAGTACAAAGGGAAAATGGTCTGAGTGGAACGTTTCTTGTGGGTGGACTGTCATGTGGACACTATGTACATTCGTCCACACATGGTCAATAATGGAGCCACTCTCATGAGTTGCACAAGTGATCAACATCTGAAAACCCCTGTCTTTTAGAAATTGGTAACTCTCTGGTATCGTAATCTCCGCGTGAATGTTGAAGTCACCTACAAGGACAAGTGGGAACGAACCTGAGGCGAAGTTGCAGAGAAATTCTAACAGTGGCTTTTTTGCTGAAGAGGGAGAGCGATAAATTACGCAGAAAATTACCGGCATTGTTGGGAAGATCCATCCATACCATGACATAGCATGAAATCCTGCTCCACTGTGTTCATTCATAGCTCCCGTGTACGTAGTTGCGACAAGTATTCCTCCAACCTCTCCGGAAGAATAATGCGCAGCCTTTCCGTGTACACTATCATGTCGATGAGCATGGCTATTGCGATGATGTGTTTCAGTGAGAATGATAGTGTCTGCGTGCACAAGTTCATGACGGTGGAGGACATTGTGCCCATGCTTTCCAAGACTTCAAATGTTGTGGTAGTACACACAGAACGATGATGGAGTACACAAATATTCAAGGCACTGCAAACACGGCGAGTGCACTCTCTGTCGCAACCGCTCCATCAACCTTTGAAGACACGTTGATGTTGTCACTGTTGTACTCTGTAAGATGAATGAATTGTGCATTAGAAAACCTGCTCATAGCAACATAGTACATGTGCTCTGGTACAAAGGAAGACAAGTCGACCACTGCATCCTCTCTGAAAGTGCATCCTTGTGCTTTGTGGACAGTAATTGCATTTGCATGGGCAAGTGGAAACTGCCTTCGCGACACTTCAAAACTGTCGTTGTTCTTCATTTGGAAGTTTTTTTCGACTCGTTTGACGGGTGTCCAATTGGCATTGACACCTTCTTCCGTTGTAAGTTGTGCATACTTCAATCGTTGCTTCTGTCTAATGACATCGTTTGGAAACTTCACCCCGAATGTAAGCACCTCATTTCTAACAAGGCTTGCATGACGAAGGATGCCCGTCGCCCCATTCACTAAGCCATCACTCGTGTCCATGTTCAAAATAATTTGAACACGACACCCTATGTACAAACGAAGAGTCTTACATAGATTTGCTGTATATCGTCTGTCGTCACTTGCTTCATCCAACGCTGGTGACCACGACTCCCATCGCCATGGCTGATGCACATATCCCATGCTTGGCAAACAAATTTGGAACTGTGCGCTCTGTCGTACAACATCTTGTTGTGTGCGTTGACCTTTTTGTTTGTTGTGAAAACGTGCAACATGTTGGTCATGTCAACTTTCTTCCTTTGGTCAATAAGCATAGCTTGGAAAAAGTCATGATCTGCCATTGTGTACCTGTTTTCACGGAGACGGTTCAAAGAATTTGCAAAAAACTGATCATTTTATCGCATGACAGTCTACAACTCGTACAGTGTCACACTAGCCCATGGGAAAAATGTCGATTCAGGTGCATCTTACTCTACAACCAGGGTGTCATCAAAAGGTTCAAAGGGGTACCCATCCAGTACCGGTTTCAGTTGATACAAGTCACCCACAAAGACGATATGTACACCAATAAAAGGCAGATCTATGCCTTTTACTTCTCTCATTCTGCGATCCAGGAAATGCATTAGCCGACGACCAACCATCGACACTTCATCGACAATAATGAACTGTACACGACCTAGCTCACATGCCAGCACATGTCGAGATTCGGAGGACAGAGGTAGGTTAGCTCCTTTTCGAGTGCTCAATTTCATCGAATGATGAATGGTGAACCCATTCACATTGAAGGCAGCAACTCCGGTTGGCGCGAGCTTCAACACCTTGAGCAACGTGTGGTCTGAGTTTGGTGCAGCATTGTAGAAGCGTAACAAACGCTCATACAACGCATGCACCACCATTGACTTCCCTACACCAGCGCCTCGTGATAGGAACAGTCAAACAACTTCTTTTCCAGAACGTACAATGTGCATGATGTCATCCACAACAGCACGCTGCTTGGAGTTTAGTTTGGAATTCATGAGAAAAAAATCTTCGTCACTCTTTGCCTTGTCTGCAAACATGTGACGGCCAACGTGCTCAAAATTGGGACCACTTTCAAAATCGTGCAAAATTGTTTCCCATTTGGACGACTTTGGAGAATATTCCTCAATCTTCTGTGAAATGATCCCTTTGTTCGCCAAGAATGAAGATGTTACAAATTGTAGAGTGAGGTCTTCCTCCTTTCGGAAAGGAACAAAGAGGAATACCTTTTCGCGTTTGTACTCGTAGTCACCCCTCTCGGACTGGTAATTCACAAATCGCACAGTCTTTGGGACCTTTCGTATGCGATACAACTCCATTGAGTCATACAGCAACTCACTATTATGTAATAATGATGTGTCATCCAATGACCCCTCCTTTTCAGAACAGTCCACGTCCACATCGTCACCAAAATCCTCTTCCTTCTCGTTTTCCACACAGTCATCAGTCATGTGCTTTGCCTTTTTCCGGTACGTATACTTTGACAACAAGTCTGCCAAGCATTCGTTCTCAAGCTCGATTGGCCGTCTCTCGTACTGGGAGACAGCAGCATACGGTATGAACACATCTTCGGAAGATGGGTCCAATTTTTCAAGTTCCGCTCTAGGCTTCACAACAAGAAGTCATTTCTCACCGGGGCTTGTGTTTATGAACACAAAGGAACGACTTGAGAACCTCAATGGCAATCCAGTCATTAAGGTCACTCCCTCCTGGGCACTGACCTCTTGATCATGGATGAGAGAATTGCCAACTTTATGTATCACACTCCGAATATTCTGTGAGCATTCCTCTTTTTTCAAAACATCCATTATAGATTTGAGCGTGCGGCTCATGATCCTGTTTCCTTTACACATGTATGAAACAATGTAACTTGCCACTGCATATGGATGTATGCACATCTGTATGTCCATGTTGGCCTGCCAAAGCCTCAAGACAACTGGGTTGAACGGGTTCACGTTCTGATGCATTGACATCCTTTTGTACAGTAGGGTCGCCTTTTTGAGAGATGAGCGTACACTACGAACATATTCAATTTCAGAAAGCTTACAGAACTGAAGAAAATCGTCAAAGTCAATGTCACTGGTTACTGTCTTTAGTGTTGCAATCATACTTGCATACACTGTTTTTGTAATGTTTTCTCTCTGCAGGTAAGGTGCTCTCATGAAGAGGAAGAAGAATGACAGACTTATCAAAAGGTGGCTTTGGAAAGCCAAACACACATGTTTTAGAGGATTTCTTCTTGCGACAGTGGTGTGTACACTTGTGCACTTGCAGGGACTGTAGATTGGTCTGTAACAAGTCAATGTTTGTGGATATATACTTATCCACAAGTTCAACAACGTTTTCAGGGGACTGGGACTCCAGGTCTGGGGCATCCTTCACCCACAGCAAGACATGACAGTGGGGACTTCCACGGTGTTGGAATTCCACAACCCCAAAGTAATCGTCCACATGACCGAGTGGTCCATTTTCTGTGGCGATAACGTTCTTTAAAAAAGAACGACGACGGTGGTGAAAGTATCGTGAAGGTGACACTGGGTCATCTGCAACGAGCTTCGTCCTCTCCTGAAATTGGAGCACATCAATTTCACCGCGTGACAAACCTTTTCCTGCAATTTTGGACAATATGCCCAACAGTTCAGGCCAGCGTGTGTCAGCCATACTCAGAGAGAAGAAAAACATTGGGTTCTGTTTTTTCTGCCTCAAAAATGCAAATAGGTCCTTCTTGTTGTCGTCCCAATATGCGATGGTTCCCCGCATCCTCTTGAACTCGTTGAAGATAAGGTTGTTCTCCAACAACCTACTTCTTGCCTCACTGTTTTGAAGATCGCCCGTAGTAATCCTCTTCTGGAACAACCGTCTTGCCCGAAGCGACATAATGTCACGAATGATCAACATTTGACAGACATAGAACTTGAAAAAAATGTTGTATGGTCTTTGGGCAAATCTACAATCATAGTTAAAAATTTCCCATTTTACCACTTTTCGGTAAGGTACCGAGCAGTCCGGTTTTGGACCACTGAAATTGAGGACAATGTTCCAAGATCTTCTCTGTCCACCAAAGAGTGATGGAAAACACAACTCCTCCATGTCATTCCAAGACAGAATGTGACAAGGAGTCTTTCCCTCACATGGTGCTGTGATGACATGTCCTTTGGACATTTCCTGGAACAATGGAATCCTAAAGTACATCGTTTGGTCGACTTGATCATCTTCAAAATGAGAGAACGCCTCAACTTCGTTTTGGGATGATGATGCATGACCCTCAGTTGTCTCATGTTGTGCTTTCACGGTGCACATGTTCTCCAAGTTCCGACACAATCTTTCCAACTTGTGCACTTGACATCTGAACCCCCAACCTTGCAAACATGGGTGAGTTATCCACCAGCCATTGCAATGCTCTGACAACAATCCCTGGTCGGACACTGTCGGACCACACACTGCCATAGTACGACATTTTGCGTTTGAATGCAAGGCAAACTGTCTCTGACATGGTCAAGGGGCGCTGCAACTCAGTAATGACATCAACAACATCCAAAGGGACAGTTGTGACCGCTCCTCGTAAACCCTTCTGCCGTCCTTGGTTCAACAGTACAATGTTCATGAATGGCACAAAAGGACATACCAAACGTTCCTCCAATGACAACAGGGATAATAACTCTGCAGGAACTGCATTCATACTGAAGTTTTCCTTCACTCCAAATGGCGCAGTTCCGCCCTGTTTTGAAATGGTAGCACAAACAGAACAAAGTTATTCATTACAACGGGACCCTTCATGCATGTGACATCTAAAATACAACATGTCGCACAATGTACATGGTGTACACGGTCCATCCAACATCTCACGCAAGTAGGCATCAACATCCATCCTCCTACCTGTATGTACTGTACATTCCCGGCGTTCATCGGTTACCAACGCATGGAAGAGCTCATTTCGAATGAGCTGGCCATTAAGCACGAACAAATGTCGAAGCTTTGGAAAATTGGCTCT
>SZWC01000587.1:63246-73462 GCA_023375785.1 Penium margaritaceum | reverse complement strand
TGGTAGTACTTCCAGAGCTGCTTGTCCTATGCCCAAGCATTGAAGCGGACCTCCCACGAGTAGAAGGTGAGATTTGAAGTGAAGTGAGGTGGGTTTGAGTCAAAGTCAGGCTTGCGCTGCGCTAGTGATGCAAGTGCATTGGCAGCAGCAGCGCCAACGGTGGCTGGGCTGTGAGAGGATTAGAGGAGGTAGAGCCAGCACTGGCGGATGCGGAAGCGGGTGATGTGGAAAAGGCAGCAGCAATGCCAGTAGTAGACAAGGTAGAAGGTTACCATGCAATGTGGGCTGAAGACAGTTACGAACCAAGTCAGGAATGTGATCTGCAAAGGCTTCTTGATCAACTTGTTCAACTCACAGATTTTCCTCTGCAGTGTAGTGCGCAGTGAGTGCGGCTTGCAGGGCATTGCGCTCGCGCTACAGCTGAGCTTGCAAGGCAACATATTGATCAACGTCGAACGGCATGATGCCGACAAAGTGACCCTGCTGAGAGAAATTTGGCAGAGTTTCCCTTTCCCCAATGGGCGTGGGATCTGTGCAACTTGTGTGTCAGGGCTCTGCTGCAAGGCAATGAACCTGGACACACAAACATGCCAACACAGATGCTGAACAAAGGGACAGGGCCAAAAAGAGAAGTCAGGCTCACCAGGCCTGGCGGCACAGTGAGAAAAAAGACGGAAGAGCAGATGCTACTGAGGACATCACAACCACGACGGTAGCCGATGTGGAGACGTTGAGGCAGGCTACTCCTGTCAGCGCGGTGGCTGTGAGGGAGGAGATGAAAGCAACTGTAAAAAAAAGCAGCTGAATGTGACGAGTCGTCAATGATGATGAGGAAGAAAAAGCCGACGCCTGTGCAGTGGAGGCGTGCATGGAGGTCACAGCACTAGAAAGTGTTTTTGCAGCCGCTGCTACTGCTGCTACTACTACGTCGGCTGCGGATGTAACCTGAGTAATGACCTTGACAGCCGCTATTGCCAGAGAACCTTGATCAACTGCTGCTGCAGTATACATGTCAATGGCTCTGCCAGAAGCAGTGCTGGCAGGTGCACGTGCAGCACATGCAGTGGCAGCAAAAGTGGAAGCAAGAGAAGCACTGGAAACAAGCGCAGCCTGCAGAGAAAACAGGATGTTAGGTGAAGGAGATGCGGCTGACTCTGCGACAGATGCAATAGGAGAAGCTGCACGGCATGGAGCAGAGGCTCTATGTACTGCTGCAGTAGCCGCTGGTAGTGCTCCTCAAGGAACGGTACGTACACGCTGCTGACAAGTCCTATGGGCAACAGCTTGGCTTACCAGAGATTGGAGAGGTTGGTGATCACTCGGCGGTCCCGTGGCTGGTGCGTCCTGCACTGTCAGCAAGTCGTCGGCGGCAGATTGATAGCTGCGTACACTCTGGCGTCCTCTCGCTCGCACTGCTCAGCGGGATTGTAGTCCTCACCGGGATGATACCCCAGACTGCTGCGACGAAATCTCGACCACACCTCACGCTCTGCCCTCTTCTTATAGTATGCTATTTTGTTGTTGAGACGGTCGCGCTCCTGCGCGGACGTGGGTGATGTTGGATTGGAGTCTGTATCAGGAGGGGATGCCAGCGTGCTGGGTGACTGGCTGCCAGGTACGGCAGCCGTACAGTAGAGTGATGGGCGGCGGAATGTGATGTTGGTACTGCTCCTTCTGTTGTTGCTGCTGCTGCAACAACCGTAGCACGGCCTGCGTGAGCATGTGTAGCAGTGGGTGGCACTGCTGCTGTGAGAGCAGTCATGACCAAGATGCGTGCAGGCAGTAGCTAGGGATGCTGCTGCTGTGGCCGTAGCACGGAAAAAACAGCCTTGGGCAGCTGTGGCAAACATGATTGCTTTTGCCGTGCCGACGGCTGGGATGCGCACGGTAGCTGCGTGGGGTGCGGCTGTAATGGCCGCAGTTTGGCCTATGCGGAAGTGAGTAGGTACAGTGAATGCGGCTGAAGTCACCGTGACCACAGATGAGAAACGTCCGGGAAGCCACGTGAGATTCGGCTGTGAGGGCCGCTACTCGGCCGATGTGCGTGCAGACAGCTGTTGCTGCACCCACGCTCTGGTAGCCGAGTGAGGTTTGGCTACAAGGAAGAATACTACAGCGGTCGCAGCACGTCCGAAGAGAATGTGCAGGGCAGCCAGAAATGTAGCTGCTGTCATCGGAACCACGGTGAAGATGCACTGGCAGCTGCATGAGATGCGGCTGCGATGGCCACAAATCGGCCGATGTGTATGCTGGCAGGTATTGCCGTAACCACATCTAAGGTACACGCTGGCAGTTGAGTGAGGTGGGCTGCGAGGAGCACCGCTGTGGTGGCCGTAGCACGGCCGATGAGACCATGCACAGTGGCGGAGAATGCCGCTGCTGTCGTCGTAAGATACGGAGATGTGGAGATGACTGCGGGCAGCTTCGTAAGATGCAGCTGTGATGGCCATAGCTCGGCCGACGTGTGCAGCTCCAGTAGATGCTGTTNCCGTAACCACATCTAAGGTACACGCTGGCAGTTGAGTGAGGTGGGCTGCGAGGAGCACCGCTGTGGTGGCCGTAGCACGGCCGATGAGACCATGCACAGTGGCGGAGAATGCCGCTGCTGTCGTCGTAAGATACGGAGATGTGGAGATGACTGCGGGCAGCTTCGTAAGATGCAGCTGTGATGGCCATAGCTCGGCCGACGTGTGCAGCTCCAGTAGATGCTGTTGTACTTGCCGCAATAGTGGCGACGTGTCCATGGGAAGTGGTAGCAGACGCGGCTTCTACGACCGCAACCACGACCGATGTACATGAACTGCTTGCGCCGGATTACCCGCCACGTGGACGTGACCCGACTAGGCCTCAGGGCTGTTGGAGTGGAAGGATGATTCCTTCCTGCTCTGATACCAATTGCTGGCTTTGGTTGTTATGACAAGAAAGCAAGCAACCAAGTGAAACAAGAGAGGCGACACCATGGATCGGGGCAAGCTCACTCGTAGGTTGGACAATTAGAAGGAAGAACAACAAGTGAGTGAGGGGTGAGCAAAGTGATGAGTGCCAGTTGACCGGGCCACCCACGCAAGACTCTCAACGTGGGGCCCAGACGCCACCTAGGGATCGAACCTGACCTTGGACGGGTCGGCCAACTCTCCATCAGCGATTTCTCTCACGTTGGAAGAAACCAGTCATGTGGTCCCGTAGGATCAGCAACAAGCAACAATCGCGTCCACGCATGCAAGATTATGATAAAATGAAACACATCGACCATGAGCATTTGTGGGTGCATGCTCCCCTATCACACCTTGCTCCATGTTTTCTAAAAATGTACTAAGGAAAGATAAATAGAAAACAACAACTATGCTTTGAGGCACATAGCAACTGCATGATACAGACGTCACTCTTGCACTCAGCTGAGGTACTCAAAGTGCATGATCTATTGGATGTGCGCCAATGTAGCATCCAAGAGCTTCACTTCATATTATTCACCTGTAAAGATGGTGTGTGTGTGTGTGTGTGTGGACAGATTCAATATTTCACACGCTTTACACCCCATTAACACCCCCCCCCCCCCCGACCCACAAATGAACAAGCCACACATACATAAGAGCGAGGATAGCACATGCCCAAGCAGCAGGAGACAGCAAGTCACAGACAAGAGTGAGGGACAGTAACACCAATTAGGGATATTATGAGCTCATAGCAGACCAACAGCATTCATAGCTGCCTTGAACATACCACTGCTAAGCACTATGGTGAGAAATGTTGCACGCCATTGACGAATATCAACCCTGACAACCTGAACTTTTCCGTCAGCAGCGTGCTTGCGCAGAAAGTGACGCTCAATGTTGATGTTCTTTGTGTGAGAATGATGTACTTTGTCGTGCTTAGCAACAGCTTTTGTGCTCTGGTTGTCCTAGCGCATAGTGATGCAGCGGATGGGGACACACAGCTAGCATAGCAAGCAACAAATCCAAACGCTCTCACACCTACCTACACCAAGAGCCACATACTCCGCCTCACTCGAGCTGCAAACAACACATCCCTACTTTCCACTCTTCCGAGAGACAGCAGTCCCACCAACAAGAGATATGAACCATGTGCGACTACATCTGTCTGTGTCATGTTTCCAGTCAGTGTCGGTGTAGCCATCAACAACCACAGAGGGCTGTACCCAGAAAC
Organism: Penium margaritaceum; assembly: GCA_023375785.1. NCBI lineage: Eukaryota > Viridiplantae > Streptophyta > Zygnematophyceae > Desmidiales > Peniaceae > Penium > Penium margaritaceum. Next base: position 69,298 of record SZWC01000587.1, on the reverse strand, counting down.
ACGGTCGTACATGCCTTGTAGTGAGCACGCATTGGAAAACACGCAGGGCAGCCTCAAGGTGCCTTTGATGTGGTTGCTGGGAGAATTCGGCCAAAACGTTGACTGAGAAGGCCACATCTGCATGAGTGATAGCGGCAAGGTACATCAGAGACATGATTATGCTGAGTTAATAGGTGACGTCAACTGTGTCCTCCAGCTGTGATGGATTGGGGGCCTTCAGCAAGCACTGACCTGCTGGGGTCATCAGAGTGGAAGCAGTAGGGATGTTGGCCAGTAAGGAGGCAAAGCACTCTCCAAAACTGCAAACATGACCAACCTGATGCACATGAAGACTGCGACGGTGAGGATGACGTTCTGGTTCCATCCCGAGAAATACTCGAGCTGGGCCCAAGTACTTCATCTTGTGGACTGCAGGAGGACCTTGACTGACGGGGGAGTAGCAGAGAAGGAAGAGAAATTGAGCACACCATTGATGTAGACAAGGATGGTAAAAAAGGGACACTCTAAAATTGCACTTGGTGATGGCCACAGCAAGGGTGCTGTGGCCATAGCCACGTCTCTCAAGAGTGGAGGAGATGAAACTACTTGAGCCTAAACGGAGCCTTTTGCATTTGCCAGACCTTGTTTGTGCCTTGTGTGGAATCTGGTGGCTATATTATGTCAATATCCTCGTCAAGAAGTTTGTGCAGGCTCAGAAGTGCACAAACTGTGGTGTACCACCCGGCTGGAGCAAACATCTTGTTGAAGTCAATCCTAGGGATCTAAGAGAACCCTTTTGCCCTCAAGCAAGCCTTGTGTTTCTCGACCTTGCCATCAGGCTTTATAATACATCAAAGGACCCAATAAACTGATACAGCTTTACGATCTGCTGGAAGGTCCACAAGCTCAAATGCACTGTGCTCCTTGAGATCACTCATCTCCTCCTGCATGGCCTTTTCTTAGAGGTCACCATCAGCTGCCTCTCGAGCCTACCAAACTGGGTTAGGTCTAGAGAGATTGTGGGAAAGCCACTCTCTATAAAGCATGCAGCAACATAGCCTATGATAGAGGTATCAAGAGCACTGTCAAACTCGTGTGTTGGGATGGACAACACTAATAGCACGGCTGAGTGCATCGAGAAAAGTGGATCTCGCAGAAGGTCCAATAATGGAGGAGGATGCACAGGATCGTATGCAACACTGAGAGGACTGAGAGACCGACTGCTGACAATAGGGGCCTGTGACTCAAGACGTAAAACTGGGAAATCAACTGTGAATGCAAAAAGGATCAATACAAGACAATTCCGAATGCTTTTTGGTCAAGGTATGTGTACGCAAGAGCCTCACATGCATGGCAGCCTAGTTTTTTTTGGCTAGTAAGAGCCTGTACAGCTCTTATGGGTGAGACTCGCTAGCCGAGTCTCACCCGTTGGCTGGTGAGCGAAGCTCACCAGCCCAAAATTCAAAGCAAGGGCAAATTGTTTGCATGACCCTCGAAAGAGGGTCCCTAAACTCAGAAAACCCAAATCGGGTTCCAAGACAAAGCTTAACTAGAAAACCCACATTGTTCCTCTAAGCCTCTGGCAGAGGGACTAATCTAGGTGTCTTAAGATGGTAAGCAGTGAATGCAAGGTTCAGCTTGTGAACAACTCTCTAGGCTACATCAGGCTATGCGGCCAGGGCGGAGGTGACCACACGAGGGCGTGAGTTCCTGAGGTGATGAGGACAACCGCCACAATGTCACGCTCGCGGCGCGTCACCTCCACTCTCTGAGCCAGCATGCCCTGTGCACTCATGGCCACATGGATCGAGAAATAGATACACAACGATCAACATCAACAGAGTCAAAGGTCTTTGGCACAGAAGCCACCCGACACACGCACAGAAGACGAAACACTGCTAGCAACAACTGTGGCAGAGCGTGGCAGGAGCTGGTGATCACCAGCAACAAGGAAACACGGCAGGCGAATAGACTGCCAGTCCTCATTCCACAGAATGTTGACAGGAAGAGACTCCTGAATGTGACCAGTCCCAGAGCCACGTAGATCCCCATAAGAGTCACGCACAAGTGACCTCAGACATGTACGCATACTCTCACCTCCTTGATCACAAATGTGATGCTCATGGGTGAAATGAGTGCAGTGTCCAACTAGCATCTATTGTGAGGTCGGTTGCAAGTGCTGACAACGCCAGATGATTTCGGCCGTTGTGAGGAGCCTGGAAAAACCCACGCCGGTGGAAGGTAGGGTGTTGAAGGGGGACTGTAGAAGGCCGGCCCCCCAAACGCCGGAGGCCATATCCAGGGATAGGTTGGTGAGAAGGTGGTTGCAATGGTGCTGTAAGCTGCTGCATTGGAGGAGCCATGCGAGCTGCGCCTGGAGGAGGTGGAGCCACAGGCACGCAAAGTACTCCCACCTCCACTGCAGGAACACTTCCAGTGTGCTCGCAGGGCAGATGCGAGAAGGGCATCCTTAGGGGGTGTGAGGCACTTTGTGACAGAGTGTCCAGTAGTGCTCCAATTTCAACACGTGCCGCTACCAGACGAGGAGATAGAGGAAGATGAGGTGTTTGAGAACCTCCCTTTTCCAGTAGCCTTGAGTTTGGGCCCTCTTTGCCCAAGGGAAAACCTGGACTTTACACATGCTTCGACGCCATTGCGTTGGCCTCCATGATCTCTATTGTGTTCCATCAAGCGGTTGAGGCCTCTGTGTGCCGTGACTTCACAGAATGTTATGTAGTAGCCCACTGGCACAACTGGCATAGCCTGAGTTAGGCTCATTTGTGGGGCAGGCACACACTGGCAGAGTATCCACCTTCCAGGGGCAGTCAATGTGATAGGAACTTCAAGCTGTCAGTGACCATGAGGTCTGTGAAGCCATTCAGCCGCCTCGTATCCGCAAGGCCATTGTAACCTGCTGGGTTGTACCATTGGGAGCTACAATCCGAGAGTTTGGTTGTGCAAGGCATGGCTCGTCTTGCGGAATAGTGGCTCCAAAAAGCCCTCAGAATGGAATTTGTGGAGTCTCTTTCTCTATTCTTGTGGTACACGCTGGCTACGCTTGGTTTTCCAACACGATGGGAAGCTTCACCACATGGACGTTCACAAAACTTGCACGTCAGTCTTGATGAGGAGGTGTGTGTGATCTAGTCACATGGAGTCAAGGATAACTTGGCTGTACTTGGCTCCATGGGCTGAAGAATTCTCCTCTTCGCTCAGAAATCAATCTCTCCTCAACCATGGAGTGATGTGGCTATCATCCTAGCATCGTCGACCATGCTCTGTTCGTCAGCAAACTGTCTGCTGTCATTTCCATGATGTTTGTCTATTCCAATGGCCTCCTTCTCGCTACCATTGGTGTTGAAGATTTCTAAGATGTGAAGGACCTCTTCTAGTCCCCATATCAACTGACCAGCCAGTGTTCGCTGTGTTTCCAGTTCGAACATGAGCGACACCATCGCACCTTGGATATGCAAGAGGCTGCACAGCCTGGGGGTCGAGAATTCTCAAGTCTCTGGCCGTTGAAATGCTTGAAGAGGTAGACGTTGTCACTAAAGATATTTGCATCACTGGTTTATTCATGTGCTTTTACATCACCACATCTGCAAACTTTACATTTCCAGTCAGGCACATGGCCGGTTCTCTCTATTTCTCCATGAGCAGCATGTGGAGGCTGATCTCTTCGTTGTTCTTTTCTTTTTATGTCATACAAAATATCCGTAAATGACCGTTATTCATTGTGAAGAAATTGCCAGCCTGGCACAAAAATGTGGAAGAGTCCCTAGAACGTAAAACAAAGTGATCCTCCACATTTCTCTAAATACCTCGTTCGTACCACACTTGGTTCTGTGCTGTTGGGCTTAGCCCTTAGTGACCGTCAATGTGTACCTAGATGTCGGCGGAGTCCATAATACAGGTGTACGCAGCTGTGCAGAGTAAGCCCTTCTCATAGAAGAAAAATGGTGCTGTGGTCATGCAGTTCGAAAGGTTGTGGCGCACACTGCTACAGCGGGGCTTCCAGCACTTGCGCATCTCCATTTGCATCACAGCATGGCATTCATTGCTGCGAGTAATGGGACTTGTCAGTTGTGTACAGATCACACCACTGTCTAAGCTTTGTCTTATACGTGAAGGTTGCACTACGCAACAACTGTTGTATGACCTTTCTGTACAGACGCATAACAGTGTCATTACAGACATTTGCATGCATGGTGAAGGATTGTGTCGGCCGTAATTATTCATTAAAGCCACCATTGATTGTTGGAAAAACCCCACATCTTCTCTCACATGGCGTAGCCCATCATGGTTAGGTGCACAGTATACTTTGTCTGCTGAATGATCCCCACAACAAGAAAGGTACCCAACCTACATGGTTTGAATGCACAAGTACATATGCTTGCCACAATGACTTCACATTGGCACGAAATGTTGTTGGCACATGTTCATTGGTAGCATATGCAGAAAATTCGAAGACATCTGTAGGAGCCGACACCTCATAGTGATCTGTCAACGCGTCGAAAACCGTGCCTGCACGTTGCTCTGTTCCCACATAGCCAGAGCTCTAAATCTTCAGCGGAGTGCACAGAAGTGAGGTGGCAATGGCAATGAGCATCTTCTCATCCTTTCACTCAAATGGACTGACAGCAAGTCTTGGGTATCCATCGCATCTGTTCGCAGGTCAAGTGCTCTGGGTATGATGACCTTGTCAGTCAAAGCACAGAAGTTTTCATGTAAACATAGTCGGTGACATAACAGACCCGAATCACCTGAAACGGTGCAACAACGACATCATACAATTACTTCCTGAAACAGTGCCCCTTTCCTCCACTGCCACTTCACACACATCCGCTTTCATCGGAAATCCTCATCATTCCACCTGATGGCTTTGAAACCTCACTCCAGGACCATGTGGAATCATCTTGTTCCGAAGATGCTCTTTCGCCTCTCCTCTCTGGTTGTGCCATGCAGGGGAACATTCCCATTCCAATACCACAGGTAGCTCCACACATTTTACTTTGTGAGATTCTTGCCCATTCTGTCAAGTCAAACACTCCCTTTGCTTTCTTTTTCTCGCTTTGTCACCGTCTAATTTTTCGTACCCCACTTCCCATCAGATAAATGATGTGTGATAAGTATTTTCGGTATGTTTTCAGCAATTATCAATAGTCTCTGGTAACATTCATCTCAGGTAATCCTGAATTTGCCAACTGTCTTGGAAAGTAACATCCAAATGTGTACTGTTTCTTCTTGCTCATGTAGTTCCTTCTATTCCATGTCGATCTATTCTCTCTTCTGATATGTTTCTCACATTCTTCTACCCCCTCCTGCAGCAAAAAAATGAGTTTCGTCTTTTCTTTCCTGCTCGATCCTCCCTCCCCACTTCCTGCTGCACAATTCACACATATAAGTCGTCCTGCCAAATAATGGTGCTACAGACAACACATCTAGTTAAACAAATAACAATTAATTTCTACGCGACCATAGATATGGGGGTGTAGCTCATATGGTAGAGCGCTCGCTTTGCATGCGAGAGGCACGGGGATCGATACCCCGCGTCTCCATGTTATTCATAAGCAGTCATATATGGTTTGTCATGTAACCCGGTTTTGGCTTTTAGAACTAACGCACAATCTGGGACCTCGCTCGCTGGCAACCGGGCAACCACAGGCGGCAGAGCATGAGGCTTAGTCACCCAACTAAGTTTTCACACATGCTGTTGCAAGCGCCTTCACTTCTTACGCAGAATGGCGCTCGTTCAGACATCACTTTCCATACCACTCGAAAACACGAGGTTGTCTCTAGCCGAGCAGATGTTCAGGAAGCATGTAATGAGTCAAACACGTAAACATAACAATTAGTTTTCAGTCGCTTTGCAAAGCGACTTGAACGTTATAATCCTGCGGTCTTCAGGCATGTAATGAGTCCATCTTTCTAGGATGCAGACGAGTTGCTGATTGTCGTCTACGTCGTATTCGCCGCCTCTTCCCCCTTCTGCCCGCCCTCCGTTCTAACGATCCGCTCTCTTCGCCAGATCTCCTTTCAGTGCACTTGCCCACCCTCCTTCACCTACCCCCCC
>SZWC01000587.1:22409-60594 GCA_023375785.1 Penium margaritaceum | reverse complement strand
AAGACTCAACACAAGCCCTAGACCGAAGAGAGAGAAAGCCAAGTCAGTGTGACAAAGCCGACGAAATAATGTTTGATCTACAAACCAAGTCGTTTTATCTGGTTTGTGTATTAAAACTTTATGAGCAGTATGTTGCACGGCAACTACACAGGATGCAATAGACCACGACCTTCCACAGACGGCGAGGAACCAGGGACCGGCTCATCAACCGGCCATCGCGAAGCGCGAGACTCTGTGTAGGGCTCTCCAGCCGGTCACTGCCCCAATGCGGGCCTCGGCGCTTATGGATCCAGAAATGCGGGTCCTCGCGTCAGTTTTCTTGGTAAACCACGGCCCCCAGGTCAATTTGGCCTTCACTTTTCCCCTACTTCAACAAAAGGGCAAACTTATGCGAGGCGACGACCTGACCAGTCGCCACGATATTCGGCGACGTCGAGGACAGGTAGGTCTGGGAAGCTCCTGTTCGAAGAAACTACTTCCGAAACATGTGACGGCCAGCGATGACCGCCCGTTTCATCCGCCGGTCCATCTGGTCAGTAGATTACTCCGACCTGACGTTAAGTCCCTACGGTGTGAGCCGTCCTAACGGCGACACTGCGAGCGGCATGGGAATTGGAAAAACAAAGTTTTCTCATGTTTATTTTCATTAAGTTCATGCAGGAGTTTTACCGTTCGTAATGCAAGAAAAAACGGCTCCTAGCATCAAACCATCGTCACTATTGCAAACCTAGCGAGGCCAGTAACGCGGAAACCAATATTTCTGTGTATTCTCGAGCTCCGACGGCCTGGATTATCGGGGCGTCAAAGAAACCTCTCCAGCCGTTTAGGTCGGCGTAAAACATCGACCACCGCAACCAGGGTTGCGTCTCCGGTAGGCCAGGAACCAGGTCAGTTCGAATCTTCGATGTGAATAGGAACACAACACCTCGTATGAGGACAGAGAGGCAACCAGGATTATTTTGTCAATTCATCCTAAACAAAATACCGATCGGAGCATAGGTGGTTTACAGGGATTAGGTGCCGAGACATCGACAATTTCATTGTAGGTGCCTTATGTTTCTAGGATGAGCAATCACGAAAGCTAGTGGAGAGGCAGGACGCCATGGATCATATTATGCCGAGCGGAGAGTGAATGGTGTACTGGTATGATTTGCGAGGCAAAACATAGTTGAAGGATTTGGGAAACTTGATCAATCTATAATTGACGCTAAGTGAACTTCAATCACAAGCGTTGGGATGACCAAACACATATACGCAAATGTCAAGTTACAAATTGAAAAGATTATAGGAAGCTTCCTAGTACACTTGCCACTGACTGGGCGTCAGTGCTCAGTCAGCTCGCGGCCTCAACACATGTCGGACGCGTAACGGCAAGGGTTTGGCTAGACGACACGACACAGTGTCAAATGTGCTTCCATTGATAAACACATGCAGAGAGAGTTAACAAATGACAAGTCCACAGCATAAATACCTGCCGCGGCGCATGACGGGTGTCGCACGCGTCAGTGTAAGGTCTGTCCCAAAACCGGCCCAAAAACATTGTTTTGGCCGTAACTCTGCACAGACAAATCAGAACGCTACGCCGTCTGAACCTAGAGATGCAGAATCTCAAGCCGGAGGCTATAAATGGTCACACGCATAAGTCCAGCACCGATCGGTGGACAGATAACGCAAAACATGCAAATCGGGCTCAAGAGCCAGTCCACCAAGAAAACTCTAGCCTCTGGAGAAAAACCGCAAAGCACCCCGCCAAGCACCCAGGCCGTCGTGGCAGCTCTCTGGCAGCTGCTGGTGGATGGATCCACCACTCGTCGGTGCTCCGACGCCAGCTGCGTCCGCATCAAGGATAGGCTACATAACAACTGCAGGAGGTCCGAGACAGCATCCACGTCGCTGGGGCAGTCGTCGGTCGGCTCCGAGAAGGTGGTCCACCACCTGCCGACGCGTCGGTGTCTCCGGGGTCCGCATGCGGGGCTGTCGTCGCGCTCTCCTGTACCGTTGCTCTCCTTGCCGTCGCTTGTGACTGGTGGAAGCCACACACACCAACACTCCCCCTGGCTCACACAATTGTCAACATAACGATGTCTAAGCGAAGGCAAGAGATGATGGCTCAGGCAACCAATCATAGCGAGCACTGATCAAACATACCACAGCACAGGGTCTCCTCGTGAGAATGGTGCATCCTACCAAATGCCTGGGTCTCGACCATGCACGAAGTGAATCACACCCCTACGTGTCAAACATCACGAAAGAGAGACAGAGAAACAAGGTCTCCTCGTGACCTCGGAAAAAGTCTCCGGGTGTCCGGGTCTCAACCACATCATGCATGGATGATGCATAACACATGTAGGCAATGGGTCTCCACGTCACACCGGTAGAACTCACCAGGTGCCCGGATCTCGACCAGCATAACCTTGCATGGATCATAGCATCGTGCCGCACCCCAAGTAACCTCGTTGTCCTCAAAAAGGGTGTCAGGCCAAAGTCCACACACCAACACCCCCCCTAGGCTGCAGAGGCTGACAGTACGAGCAAAGCTGATGGCTGCTCCCAACACAATCCGTGAGGAGAGAGCACGGCTCCCCCATGGCCATATACCCCTGCACAGCAATAGTAAGGGTGACGAAGATGCTGGTGGTATGTTCTCACACGGAGCCTCACCCCGGAGCGGCGTCGTCGCTGTCATCGTCATCACTATCGTAGCCGTCACTATTGTCGTCATCTGCTGATGTGACTCGTGTAGCGCTAAGGGCCTCCTCCAAAACAATCGCCTGCTGTATGGCCTACAACTTCTGAGCCGCATATCGCCTCGCGGCCTCTGTAGCGTCAAGGCGCGTGTGGAGCTCGACAAGCTCTGAAGCGACAGCCGACCGACTGGCTGCCTCTGCGGCATGTAGACGGTCAGTCGCAAAATGAACCTGACGGTGGACCTCGATAGTGTGCGCGTCGGCACGAGCCAGAGCCTCCTGTAGCCTCGTGGTCTCATCCCGTAGGAGGAAGTGGAGCTGCGCCTGCTCGTCGCACAAGTCGACGTCCTCTACGTCAGTCATCGAATGAAGTGCCGTTAGGCCACGAGGTGCTGGTAGATCAGGAGTGCAAGACAATGAGTCGCCACGTAAGTCGTCTGGGGCTGTGGAAATGGCTGCTGCAAAGGCACCTGCTGCTCGTGAAATACCTGTCGCTCGGTCGCCAACTGCTGGCTAGACGTCAGCATGTGCAGGTATAGCTGCATCCGCGGCGACGTCGTGGTCAGTGCCGTGGTGCTCCTCGTGACCCCTGGTGCGCAACCCATCATCCACCTGCTGCTGGAGGTTAGCCTGTCCCAGACGTGCATCCTGTAGAGACCACTCAGCTGCCTCGAGACGCCTGTGTACATCCTCCACACACTCCTCGATAATCCGTCGTGCTGGAACATCCACGGTGTAACAACGGCTGCTGGCCTCCCGGAGCTTGACCACTATCCCGTGCATCAATCATGTGCTGTCGTGTGGTCGTTGGTGAGCACTCCACTCCCCCACTGGCCGACGGACTAGGAAAAACCAGGAGGGAGGGGCGCACCAACCCCGCGACCGCGGATGAGGGAGACGGCTCTGCTGCAACTCCTGCCACCGCCATGGTAGCTGCTATCGTCCCGGCCATCGTCAGGGTATCAACAACCTCTGCTGCCTCTCCTACTCCCTCTGCCACATCCGCTGCAATCTCCAACTCGATCTCTGAAGCTGACTTAGCGTCAGACCACTCCTCGGACGAACAGTCCTCCACCAAGTGAGTGCGCCGTAAGCCTCTGTCTGCTGCCTCAGTCCTCGGCTCCAAGGTAGTCGTCGTCGGACACTCCATCCCTCCCACGACAGACACACAGCCAGAAGGTGAAAGGGGGTGACACACCAATCCTGCAACCGGAGACGATGGAAGCGGGTCCTCGGTAACGTCCATCGTTGCTAGTGATGCTGTTGTCGACACTGCTACTGCTGGCTGGGCACATCTAGGCCGTTGAGCCATTCGCTATCTCGCTCGACGAGTGGGTGCACGAGGGGTGCCGACAGAAGTGACGGCTAAGACAGCGACGGGGTCGGAGGTCGGGATGACACTGACTGACTCAAGGACAGAGCGGAGGGTGTCGGATGTGGAGCCGAGGTCCGGTGGCAAGGGACCGGCAGGTGATGACACTATAGGAGGTGAAGAAGGCGAGGAGAAAGACAGGGATGTCTGCAGCGGCATGGTCGCAACGGCCCGCTAAGAGAGTACATGGTCTGTGAGCTGTTGCACCATGCGCTTTAGACCTTGGAGCTTACCGTACAACACGGCCATAGCTCCACTGAGGGGTGCCACGGTATCGGCTGACAATGTCTCTAAGTCCGATGGTGAAGACGAAGGGCGGGACCGTATCCAAAGCGGTCGCCACAACGTAGGACGCTGGCGACACTGGCGCCATCCATGGTGCCGATCCCCACAGTAGTACCAGGCAAAGCCGTTGGACGCGTGAGGCGTATGCCATGCCTGAAACTGCCACTGTGGACACGGTGCCTGCGACGTATGTAGAGCCGGTGCCAACCACGGCACCGGCTGCGCTCCCTGCCACGCCAGTCTACTCATCTCCGGAGCTTGGCGTGGGTGAGTGCACACGACACTTGCTCCCGCTAGCACAAGGCCACAGGGGGAGGTGAGCGATCGAAGCACGATCTCTCAGACGTATTGCGACATCGTCACGAGGACGGTCACCACCGCGCTAATGGTGCGCTGCTGTGCGACTCAAGTGTGTGACCTCAAGTCGCCTTCGGTGCTCATTCTGCACCGCGTGAAGTCGTCAGCCGACAGCTGTGGCCTCGAGCCACCTTCGCTGCTGCTCATACGATTGCGAATCTCGCGGCGGATGCTGCTACAGCGGTTCCCGTCGTCAGACGACGGTGGCGGCCTCAAGCCACACTTAAAAGGTAAAATAAATAAAAGAACAAAAACTTTTTTTTTGGGATGGCGCCACCTCCTCGGATGCCCCCTTTGGAGTAGTCTTGGGTGCCCCACTTGAGCCCCCCCCTCCCTTTTCTATCCTCTCCTTTTCTTTTTTTTTTTCCCGGTCTGGCTCGACCCTCGCGGCAAGCGCAGTGGAGGGGGAGGCTCGCTCCCCCCTGCCCCTCTCGGCCGGCGGGAGGCCGGCGTTTGGCCGGCACGCGCCGGCTTGTGCGCCGGCACTCGGCCGGCGCTCTGTCGCGCCCCCGTCGGCACGACAGGCCCGACTGAGGGGAAGCCCCCCCCTGGACGGGTCCCTCGCGTCGGGACCCCTCAGGCCCGACGGCAGCAGTTGTTGTAGCAACTGCTGCTGCTGCTGCTGCACCTGCTGCAGCTGCTGCCTGCTGCTGCTGTTTTTGTTGCGGCTGCTGCTGCGGCTGCTGCTGCGGCTGTTGCCTGCTCCTGCCGCTGCTGCGAATGCTGCTACAGCAGTTGCTACAGCTGCTCGCCGCCGCCGCCGCTACTGCTATGGCTGCTGGCCCCTGCCGCTGCTACTGTAGGTGTGTGCTGCCGTCGCCGCTGCTGCAGCTGCTGCCCGCTACCGCTGTTGCGGCTGCTTCTGTGGTTGCTACCTGCTGCTCCTACTGCGGCTGCTGCGTGCTGGTGCCGCTGGTGCGGCTACTGCCCGCCGTCGCTGCTGCAAGCTCCTACCGCCAGAACGCTGCCACTGCTCGCAGCCGCTGCCGCAAGCTCCTAGTGCGAGCTGCTTCTTCCTTCCCTTTTTTCTTGTACAAACCGGTGGCCAAACACGGCTGTTGCTTCCACCCGATGCTGCTGCTGTACTGGCTGCTGCCCGTAGCCGCTCTCGCTGCATAGCACAACGAGCTGTGGCTCGTTCGCTCTGATACCATGAGAAGATTCTAGGAAGCTTCCTAGCACACTTGCCACTGACTGGGCGTCAGTGCTCAGTCAGTTTGCGGCCTCAACACAGGTCGGACGCGTAACGGCAAGGGTTTGGCTAGACGACACGACACAGTGTCAAATGTGCTTCCATTGATAAACACATGCAGAGAGAGTTAACAAATGACAAGTCCATAGCATAAATACCTGCCGCGGCGCATGACGGGTGTCGCACGCGGCAGTGCAAGGTCTGTCCTAAAACCGGCCCAAAAACAATATTTTGGCCGTAACTCTGCACAGACAAATCAGAACGCAACGCCGTTTGAACCTAGAGATGTAGAATGTTAAGCCGGAGGCTACGACTGGTCACACGCATAAGTCCAGCACCGATCGGTGGACAGACAATGCAAAACATGCAAATCGGGCTCAAGAGCCAGTCCACCGAGAAACTCTAGCGTCTGCAGAAAAACCGCAAAGCACCCCGGCAAACACCCAGGGCGTCGTGGCAGCTCTCCGGCAGCAGCTGGTGGATGGAGCCACCACTCGTCGGTGCTCCGACGCCAGCTGCGTCCGCATCAAGGATAGGCTGCAGAACAACTGCAGGAGGTGCGAGACATCATCCACGACGCTGGGGCAGTCGTCGGTTAGCTCCGAGAAGGTGGTCCACCACCTGCCGACGCGTTGGTGTCTCCGGGGTCCGCATGCGGGACTATGTCGTCGCGCTCTCCTGTACCGCTGCTCTCCTTACCGTCGCTCTTGACAGGTGGAAGCCACACACACCAACACAAAGAAGACGTAGTCAGGATCGTTGGGTCAGTTGTCAAGCAAAGCGTGTGGATCCATGTCGTGAGTGGTCGTATCGAAAGCTCCGCCGAGGAATCGGGGGGCTTCGAAGATCAACAGTGAAGATGTGAGATTTTGCTTTACAAATCTGGATCAATCTGGATGCGTCGAGAAGTCGACCGATATGTTGTGATACATTTGTCAATTTTTCCTGAAAGTGGTCAAAGTTTTCATAATGTGCGAAAAGGAATCCCAGGAGGGTAAGGGCAGATGGCCGAATTGTCCTGGACAATCGAAGCGAAAATCGGAGTTTCAGCGTCCCATGGGCTATTGGTGAAATGACAAAACTGCCCACTTGGAGAGTTGAGGGACTTGCGTGCGTTTGATACATAACAACCCCCCTCACCCCCTTATAGCCGCGACGTCCAAGCGCTCGTTTGGTTGTAGGCTAGTGACGGCGATAAAACCCGTCAATCAGATGATCGATGTTGCAAAGGTTGTCGTAGGGTTCCCAGTTCTTGTGCGCAACGTCGTAGCCGTTCCACTTAACAAGATATTCCGTCATCTTGCCACATGTCGATGGCCGAGGATGTCCTCAATGATGTACTTTGTGTCCTCGTCCACTTGTACAGGAGGAGGGGGAGGCATATCCCTGCCGTGGAAGCTCTCGCCGGGATCCCTTTAGTGCTGAAGCCTGCTGATGTGGAACACCGAATGAACTTGCATAGTGTCGAGGAGTTTGATTCGCGGAACCACGGGGGTTTGCATGCGCTCGATATCAAACGGTCCCAACCATCGAGCTTTGAGTTTTGAACTGTTGGCTCCATGGAATTTGATAGTTTCCAAACTGAGGAGGACTTTGTCGCTAGCGGTGAACACGTCGTTGTTGCAATGTTGGGTAGTTGCTCGCTTCACCGCCGCTTGTGTCTTTGCGAGTATCTACCGTGTTTTGTCCCAGATGGTGGAGAAATCGTGACATTGGATGTCGACCGCTGGAAAGCTGCTCAAACTCTTAAGTCCGGCTTGTGTGGCGGGAAGTTTTTCATACACTACTTTGAACAGAATTTTACCCATTGCGGTGGATGTTGTCAACTTATGTGCGGGCTCGGCGGTCGGGAGTTTTGCCGCCCAACCCGTCCCTTGTGGTTCGCATGATGTTCCGACAAGTTGTTAAAGCATCTGATTAGTCCGTTTGGTTTGTCCATCAGTTTGAGAGTAGAACGCCATGAAAATCTAGATCTGATTGTCGCAGCGAATCATGATTTTGTGCTAGAAATAGCTGGTGAATCGATTGGCTTTGTCCCTTGTGATGGTTCTTGGCATGCCGTGTAGCCATACGACACTGTTTATAAATAGTCGTGCGATGCCTTTGGCAGTGACGCTGGTCGTTGCCGGGATGGAGTGGCACATTTTGGCAAACCTATTGACAACCATGATGATTGTGTCTTATCCCTAGGGTGTGACCGCTAGTTTAGTGACAAAGTCCATGGAGATGTTGGTCCATGGTACCGTCGGAATGGGTAGTGACTGCAACGATTTGTAGACGTTGACATGTATCACACAATTTGTAGACGTTGGCTGCGTCAATTTGTATCTTGTCCCACCAATAATACTTCACGAGTTTCTACAGTGTCTTGTCTTCTCCGAAATGTCCACGTGGACCGGTGTCATGGCATTCTTTGAGTAGCATGCGGTGGAGTTTGTCGTTTGCGGGTACAACCACTTGGCGAGTGAATTGTCATTGCCAATAGGGTGTATCATGCTAGAACTTGGCTTTGTCATATCTTCCATACTGTTTGTAACCACGTGTGAATATCTGCTCGAGATACGGATCTCGCTGTAGTCGAAGTGTTGCTGCCTCAGCCATAAAATCTGGTCGGCAGCCTAGCGTATCTGTTGGGTTAGCTTTTCCCGGTCGGTACTTAATGTCGTAGTCGAACCCGGACTCGAGAAACTCCATCCATCAGGTTTTGTGTCGAGAGAGCTTCGGCTGCGTCTCCAAAATTTTCAGTGCGTGATGGTCAGTGCGTACGACGCATCGGCGGCATTCAAGGTAGCACCTCCAAGCCTTCATTGTGTGTACGACCGCCAACATCTCATTCTTGTGCACGACATAGTTGAGTTTTGGTCCACGCAACTTTCGTGACATATGCACGACCGGTTGTTCTCCGTTGCCGTGATCATGTATGAGAACCGCACTAATGGCTTAGTCCGATGCATCCGTAGCCATGATGTAGTCAATCCTTGGATCAACCAATCGTAGGGTTGGCGCCGAGGTCAGAGCATTTCGCAAAGCAGTGAATGCATCTTGCTTGTTGTCTCCCCACCGCCACTCGTGTTCTTTTCAAGTGAGGTCAGAGAAAAGCATTCACACTCCAGCGTAATCCGGTACGTAACGTCGATAGTAATTGCAAACCTTGAGGAAAACTTGAATGTCTTGAAGGTTGGTTGGAGTCGGTCAATGAGCGATTGTTGCCACTTTCTCTAGATCCATGGTGATTCGTCCGCCGTTGATGATGTGGCCCAAAAACTCAATCAAAGGGCGACCAAAGTCGCACTTTGAGATATCTCTAAAGAGCTTCTCCCTCTCCAAAACTTGAAGAAATTTTCTGAGATGTTCATTGTGCTCCTCTGGGGTGTGGCTGTACACCAGAATTTTGTCAAGCTATACCATGACGAAATTGTTGTGGTACGGGTGGAAAATGTTGTTCATTGCCACAATGAACGTCGCCCGGGCATTCGTGAGTCCGAAGGGAAAAACCGTGAACTCAAAATGCTCGTAGCGTGTTTTGAATGTCGTCTTCTTGATGGCGGTGTCTGCCACGCAGATCTGGTGATAACCGCTACATAGGTCAACTTCAATGAAAGATCGAGCTTTTCGGAGTTGGTCAAAGATTTTGTCGGTACGGGAGAGAGGGTGGCAGCTCTTAATGGTAGCATCGTTCAACGCTCGATAGTCCACGCACCTTCGCATCTCACTAGTTTCTTTTCTATAGATAGTACTAGTGCGGTGTATGGCGACGTGGATGGCAGAAGAACCTTTGACCGAGCATCTCGTTGAGATGCTTTTTCAGCTTGTTTAGCTCATGGTCGCTCATCCATTAGGCTCCTTGAACGGTGGGCTGGCTGCTTGGTTTGAATTCAATGCGATGGTCGATATCACGCTCAGGTGGCAAGGTTTCTGGGAGTTCGTCGAGGAAGTCATCCGCAAACTCTCGGATGAGAGGTGCGAAATCCTCGGGAACCAGTGCGAACTTTGTTGATGTCGATAAGGCAGATGTTGCTGATGAGGCCAATGAGTCAGTTGTTGCCACTTTCGCTTCCACCATGGGCTTGAGGTGTAGGAGCCATGCACGAGCCCCTCATTCTATACAGTGCTTTGCCACGTTGAGCGGTATTGGCTGCTTAGGTTGTCGCTTCTCGGTCGCTGCGTTTTAGTCTACTTCTTCCACCTTTGTTGCTTTTGTTGTCATCTTTCACCCGAATCACAAAAGTGATTCTCAGGCCAGGAGCCTACGGCCTTGACTCGGGCACAAACAAGCACACCACTTACAGGAAGAGTGAATTCATCTCTCTTGCTCCATGCAACAAGAAATTCAGAGTCGCTAACGGTAAGGTTGAGGCAGCTCAGGGGATTGGTGACAAACTGGTCACAGTGGGTGTCAACGGTGGAGATTCCCGCCTCAAGCTAGTGGGGGTGGTCTACTTGCCCTCCTTCATAGCCAACCTGCTCTCCATATTTAAGATAACTGACCATGGCATGACAGTGGTCCTTATAGAGAAGGAAGCGGTGATAGTCCCTACCAAGGAAATCACCATCTCCTACTCTACCAAGAAAGTTGTTGCACAGGTTCCTTGCGTTAATGGACTCTATGTTTTGCAGACCAAAATGACAATTTCAATGGCTGAATCTTCGGACGAGAGTGATGATGAGGAGAGCAATGATGTAGACTCAGATGATGAAGGACATGTTGGAGTAGCAAAATCCCTGGCAGCAGATGATTCGCCAACAAGACCGCAAGACAATGCAACCACTGGGGCTATTCTTTCTAGCCTGTGCACATCTTCCAAGAACCTGTGGCATAGGCGCTTTGGGCACGTGGCTCATCGCACATTGGAGCTCATGGCAAAGCAGGAGCTAATGCGTGGGATGGAGCTAGGTGATGAGGCAGAGGGATCCGGGATCATGTGTGATCCATGCTTTCAAGGCAAGGCAAAAAGGAAGCCCGTCAAGGACAATGGCATGCGTGCTCTCGCACCTATTGATCTCGTTCACACTGACGCGTGTGGTCCCTGTTATGGGACCTGCCGGTTGAGGCGGTGTTTTCATCACCTTGATAGTATCAAACACCTTGTTTGAGGCCATGATTCTATTTTACGTGAAAAACCGTGCAGGTTTGGTCTAAGAACTGGGTCATTCGGTGCAAGGACGAGAAAGATATGGCCATGCAAAGTTGGGTGGCGCCTGTCCGGAAAATGGACGGGAGCATTGGTTCGACCCAACGAGGCGGAGCGACTTTCTCGTCCACTGCAGTCGAAGCGCCCCTGGATGGATGCTCAGCCAATGAGTCAAGGTTCATTGGGGTCCATGGGCACTTCGAGATGGTGGCTGGAGCTGCATTCGCAAGCAAGGGCGCTTCGGGTGGCCGTGACCTCCGTTTGCGGTGCTGCCAGCGGCCGTCACGCGTGGAGCACTCAAACGGCCATAACTTAGCCATTTCTCCACAGATTGAGGTGATTTTTGGTGTGTTGGAAAGCTCGTGGCGCGTAATACATGATGCATGTGTTATTTCCCTAAATTCTCCTTGGTAGAGGGCTTTAGAGCGCCAAGGAGCTTTCACCTGGCTCATAGGGGCTGGTACATAAGGAAGCCTAGGGGTTGTTCTAGGCATGCCAATCTGACCCAGAGACTTTGTACATTACCTTGTACTGATCTATCAAGTCTAAGGATTGTTTCCTTGCCCAAATCTCCTTTTTTTCCAAGCATTGCCTTGTACACGTCCATTCGATCCTACAAGTCTTCCGTAGCACAGCTTGGTGCAAACGCCGCTGGGAGAGTCGCATGGCGGGAACCTCGGTCACTAGTAGCGGTCTTGCTGCTAGGAGAGGGTCGTGCGACATCTGAAGGATTTGTCAACACACCAAGGGGTCGAGGGTGGGAGGTTTATCCCAAGCGTTCGGCGTGTGACCGTCACGCCGGGCGCCCCTCAGTTCACATTTGGTATCAGAGCATATGGACGTTCGCTCGACTTTTGCGCAGACCCAAGGGAGGCAGCAGATGTCCTAAAACTGCGTTTGGCTAGAATCATTTTGTCACAACCGGGAGAATGGCAACAGCGGCATACAACCAGGCCTACCTCATGGAGGAGATCCGGTGTACTCTTGACGAGTTGCGCCAAGAGAACCAGCAATTGCGTGCGGAGGTTGAGGCGAGGTACGTCGGCCAAGGGAGCAGTGTATTGGGGGGTGTTGCATTGGCATCCGCACCTGCCTTTCGGCGGCCCAAGCCGAAAGAGCCGGAGTTCTACACCAGCAAGGGTAGTGCGAGGGAGTGGCTCTTCACGGTGAACTGGTACTTCACAGCATTGGGTGCTCCTGTGGGAGAAGATGCCACAAGATTCAAGTATGCACCTACGCTATTCCGGGGAATGGCGCTGCACTGGTGGTTGGCATTGTGTTGGCGGAACGCCGCTGGTTTGCCGGATGGGCTGGGGGCCGGACAACGGCTTACCGCTGGGAGAGGAAGTGCAGCTTGGTACGTGGGCGTTGAAGGAGAAGCCAGAGACGTGGGAGCAGTTAGCGACGATGCTCCAGGCGCGTTTCGACCTCCTCAACGGCAGCCGAGTCGCACGTGACAAGATCAAGCACGTCAAGCAAGGCGGATCAGTCCAGGACTGCACTACACACTTCATGGATTTAGCGGCGCAGATCGACGACCTCTTGGACGCAGAGGTGTACGACCGCTACCATAACGGCCTGAAGCCGCACGTCCAACGTGAACTTGCGGTGCTCAGGTTGCAGACCTTTGCAGACCTGGTTTCGACAGCAGAACGCTTCCACGCGGTCGACTACAATGCAAGCGGGGGCAGATTTGCAACACAATCTTGGGTGGAGCAGCCAGATCAGGCTGTGCCCATGGAAGTGGATGTGATCCGAGGGGAGCAACGAGGCTTGGACGGGCAACGGGGACCGAGGGCCAATTGTTGGTGCTGTGGCGAGGAGGGTCACCATAGGAAGGAGTGCCCCAAGTGCAAGGAGAAGCAGGGCATTGGGCAGCAACAGTGAGGGGAAGGTTTCTCGCTGCAGTACATCCTTCACCCACAAATTGAGTTCCAGTCCGGAATGGCTTCCGCGTACTACGGTGCTGTTTGCTTGCTGGTTGAAGGTGGGCCTGGCAGTTCTAGGGGTTTTCCTAGGGCTGGTTCTTGGGATTCCGGTCTTGGGTTTCCAAGGGTCGAAGGAAGCTGCCCGGTTTGCTGGTTGACGGCGTGGGTTACAAATTCTACGACAACTTGACTGCAAGGAGGGGGCTAGCATTGCACCTTGAAGGGGGCATCTGCGGTGTAGCGGATGTCCATACTAGTGGTGTGCAGCATACCTCTTTTCAAGCAACCCATCAATGTGGGCGGTATTGCGTGTGATGTATTCTTCGTATGTGCCCAATCGATGACTACGTCTTCTTCATCGGCCGGGACTGGTTGCATGCTTGGAGTCCGAACCGGATTGGTTATGCAATCTTGTGGTCGTGAAGGGGACGAGATCTCACTTTGACGCATCGGCGAGGTGAGGATGAGACGTTGCATGGCAATAACCTCGGTCACTAGCAGCGGTTTGGCTGTTAGGAGAGGGTCATGCAGCTCCTCATGATGCAACGATGGATGCTGCGACTGGCGGACTGGTTCTTGGTGGATGAAGGTGCTGCTGGATCGCAAGAACTACAGTTGCGAGAACTGCTCGTCCACCAGTGTTGGAGGCGGGTTGGATGCATGTGAGGCTCGTTCTGCACATCGCTCGAATGGCAAAGCGTGGCAGATACCTGTGAATGCACAACTGCTTGATTCCCATAGCCGGAGTGGTGGTGCAGATGACATCTTCCGAGTCTACCGGGAGCGCATCAGGATGGCAGGCCTCGAGGGGGGGGGGGGGTAATGTTATAGGACCCGTCAGTCGAGGTGGTGCTTTCATCACCTTGATGGTATCAAACACCTTGTTTGAGGCCATGATTGTATTCTACGTGAAATGTTGTGCAGGTTTGGTCCAAGAACCGGGTCGTTTGGTGTAAGTACGAGAAACATACGGCCGGGCAACACATCAACACCACTAGCCAGCAAGTTCAAGGACCAGTTCACGCCTCAAAGTACCTCGACAACATTACAACGCAGATGGGGGGGGGGGTGAATGGACAGGCTTTAACTATTCATTCTTGGTTCAAGAGGAGCCAACTCCTGTTGCAGAGGCACTCACTTGGCGTGAAAAAGCAGAGTGGGACAAAGGAATTTGCAGTGAACTCAGCTCGATCGAGGAGAATGAGACATGGGTGTTGGTGGACAGACCTGCTGGGGCTCACATTGTCGGGTCCAAGTGGGTGTTGAAAGTAAAAAGGAAACAGGATGGCAAGATAGACAAGTACAAGGCACGGGTGGTAGCAAAGGGGTTCTCCCAACGGCTTGGCGCACAGAATGATGAGACCTTTGTTCCAGTTGTGAAGTTCCCCTCCATCCGGTCAATGCCCGCCATTGGTGCTGCTGAGAACATGGAGGTCCACCAGATGGATGTCAAGACAGCCATCCTTTACGACAAACTTGACAAGGAGGTATTGATGGAGGTTATGGAGGAGTTGATGCTCCCGAGGGCAAGGTGTGCAGATTGGTCAATGCGCTCTATGGGCAAAAACAAGTCGCAATACTTTGGTACCAGGAGATGGACACGTTCATGGCCAAGGTGTTCTTCATGCACAACGACAATGACCCTAGCATATACGTGCATGAGAGCGACAAAGGGACTATGTTGGTCGCCTTGTATGTTGATGACCTGATTCTATGCTCTTCTTCAACGCAACTGCTAGACGATCTCAAGGGGCAGCTGAGTAGCAAATTCGAGATGAAGAACATGGGTCCTCTTGAATTCTATCTTGGAATTGCCATCAAGCGCGACAGAGCAACAGGTACCATCAGCCTGAACAAGACACAATTCATCGACTCCACCCTCAAACGATACAACATTGCAGATTGCAAGCGTGCCAGCACACCCATGAGCTCGGAGTGCCAACTCTCCACCTTCATGTCCCCATCCAACGAAGTGGAGAAAACTGACATGTAGGACATCCCATATCAGTTTGCAGTGGGCAGTCTGATGTATGCCATGGTCGCCACCCCATCAGATATAGTGCATGCTGTTGGGCAGGTGAGCCGGTTTGCGGCCAATCCCGGTCCACTTCACTGGCAGGCCGTGAAGCGCATCATGCGCTACCTTTCAGGGGACGTGGCACGTGGGGCTCCAGTTTGGAGGCATCGCTGGATGCACGTCACTCCGTCTCATGTGCTACACCGATGCTTATTTGGGAGGGAGTATCGATGACAGAAAATCTACCTCCGGCTTTGTGTGTATGCTGAATGGAGGTGCAGCCAGTTGGGCATGTCGCAAGCAGGAATGTGTCTCTTTGTCAACTGTTGGAGTTGAGTACATCACCTTGGTTGGGGTATGTAAAGAGATGCAGAGCTTTCTCTTGAAGATGAAGGCACCACAGGCAACGACAACGGTAATCAAGATTGACAGCATGAGCGAGATTGATATCTCCAAGAACCCCGTCCTCTCCAGGCGCACAAAGCACATCGAGATCCGCTACCATTCTGCTCGAGAATTGGTCTACAAGCAGACAGTGGAGTTTGAGTATGTCAGTACCAAGCTGAACTGGGCTGACATGCTTACAAAGCCACTGGACAAGGATCTCTACCAGGCGGGCAGGCAAGGTATCGGCATGGTCAATGCAAGTGATGAAGAATGATGATGCTCATTGAGGCAAGGTGCAAGGGAGAGATTTGTTGCTTGTTTTTGCCTCTCGTTCAGTGTTTTAGGACAGATCAGGAATTCTCTGCCCCTTGTGGAGGTATTTCCCCTGGATTCGTTGTGATGTGACTCAACTATGCTCTGTCTCATGTGAGATATGACCTATGAGTACACCATGTGGGTGAGTGGTTA
This sequence comes from Penium margaritaceum, assembly GCA_023375785.1. Lineage (NCBI taxonomy): Eukaryota > Viridiplantae > Streptophyta > Zygnematophyceae > Desmidiales > Peniaceae > Penium > Penium margaritaceum. Next base: position 44,769 of record SZWC01000587.1, on the reverse strand, counting down.
CCTTGGCCATTTTGTTGATTTGGCTAAGTGAGAGGTCATGAGTTTGATCCTGGCCACATGTACATCTTGTTTGCTATGGAAGCTTCCAAGAAAGAAAGTCCGTAGCTTCTTGGACACTACAGGTTTGGTTTGTCACCTTGACACTAGGATGCTTATGTGTCAAGCGCACAGTGTAAATCTATTGGTGATGTGGCCGGTTCAGGCTACTTCCCAGGATTGGACAGACACCTATGAAAGGACTTGTCTTGCATGCGCAGCAATCAACCCTTGCTTGATGCTCTCTTGCATATTGACGACTTGAGCTCTTCTAGAGATGTGATGGTAAGGCGTTAGTACTCTTGAAGGCAAAGTGTATGGCTGATTAAGTTTGGGGTGCATGACACATGTGAACAAAGGAAGAAGGTTTAAAAACCTTTGTGAGCTTTTTGGTTTTGTGGCTTTTGTGCCAGAGGTGTTAGCTTAGTAGCTAACACGAGGTGCATAGGGGATTGTGTGTGGGCATGAGAGGGTATGACTCAGAGGGCACAGAGGGCACACGGGACGACGAGGACCCTGAGGAGGAGGGTGAGTCAAAAAGAGAGGAAAGGGAGTCACTGTTTGTGGCAGAGACAAATACCGGTGGGATAGCAGGGGTCTTCATGTCAGTAGAAAAGGAAGATGAACCGAGATCCGTGGCTGGGACAGACACACTCCTCCCTAGCCAACAAAGCGAGGAGAGAGGGGAGGGTAGCGGGACAATGGACATGTCATGAGGAAATACATCCTCAAAGAAAAGGGCATCACGAGGTTCAATGACACGTGACGGTTCAACATCTCACAAATGATAATCCTTGGACATGACAAAGGCACCAAGGAAGGTACAACGACAGGCGCAGGGGCTAAGTATGCCGTCCTGAAAGTCCTCAGGCAGTGAGACGGCAGCGATACAATCCTAAACGCAGGCAAGACGTATGTCAATGCGGCAAACATACCAGCACTCAAAGGGGGTGACGTGACGAGGGAGAGGACCATGTCGAACTCAGCTCTAGACCCAAGTCATTCAGGACATGGCCTCAAAAGCAAAGACATGGGAAAGAGAGGACTCATTGAGAAGAACACAGACAGAGTCAGAAAGCATACGGTTCTAGCGCTCACACATGTTCTTCTGTTATGGTGTGTAAGTAGCAGACGGCTCCATACACACCCTGCGAGAAGACAAAGAGTAGGTCATGGGTCCCATGAACTCTCCACCATGATCACAGTGAAAGACTTTCAGGCAACGACCAGAGGCCAGTTTTGGTCGGGACAGCCTTGACTCAAGTGTGGGGCATACATCACTCTTCGGGGGGAGGGAAAAGACCCAGCGCATACAAGAGAAGTCATCTGTGTGACAGAGTACATAGCGGTCAACCCCCCCTCCCCTCAGAAGCATCATGGGCATGGGGTCCCATGACGTCAGCATGCAAGAGGTCAAGGGGGTAAGACGTACGAGACCCGGAGGTGGAAAACGAAGAACGTTGCATTTGGCCCCGAGCGTGGTCAAGACAATCAGCAGAGCAAGGGGCAGGGAACGTGTTGCCATCAAGACCATGAGCGGGCTTGTCACGTAGCAGAATGCCATCGGCAACAGTGTGAATCTGGCAAAGATAGTGGTGTAGCAGTTATGCATGCGTTGGGAAGGGGGAACGTGCAACATGAACAAGGATAGTGCACGTGGGATAAGGTTAAAATGACGGCACGTGATATAAACAATCACAGTGCAAGCCACACAGCACAACACGACCAGTGGTGTGGTACAGTCCAGATGCAATGCTGCTGCTGGAAGAGAAGTCCACGCCATGGTCATCGCAAGCCGTAACAGGGAGAAGATTCAGCTCAAGAGCAGGCACTTCTAGCACGTCTGGCAAGAACAGCTCCCCCCCCGCTCCCTGAACCAACAAAGCAAACAACCCCAACGCCCTGAACTAAACAATGTGGCCAAAACCAGTGCGCACAAATTCCACAGAGCCCATTGGACCCAAGGAGACGAATGAGGAACAACAGGAGGTCATGTGGTGGGTGGCTCCTGAGTCTAGAATCCAGGAGCCACCTGACACACCGATAGAAGCTGGATCACGGTTGACAGATGCTATGGTAGAGCAGGGACACAGGTGCTGGCCAAAGGCAACAAGGCAACAAGGCAAACTGTAAGACTGCCAGTACTCAATCAAGGGACATCAATGGGAGAACATCCATGTACATGACGCGATGATGAACCACGAAGACTATTGTCGATTGCACATGCAAGTGTCCCCTTAACCGAACGCACACTCTCACCTCCCTGATCATGGAGGTGTCTCTGGTGGACAACATGAGAGAGGGCAGAGTCTAGCTTGCGCTCGGCGTCAGGTGGATGAGGGATGATGAGGACACCAAAAGAGGAGTGCTGAAAGGTGTAGGTTGACGATGCCCATGATTGAGGAAAGTGGGACCTGGAAGGGAGCGCGTAGTAGACTTGGGCGTCAAATCCTGGAGGCCATCTCAAGGGATACTGCAGAGGTGGTGAGGCCATGGTGGCGCTATAGGCTGTAACAGATATAGAGGAGGATGGAGGACGGTGGGAGGACGTAGTGGAGGTGGAGGAGCGGGAAGCACCGCCACCCTAAGAGGAGGTTGCCTTGTGCGCACGCATGGCGGATGCAATGCATGCATCATCGGGTGGTACAAGACACATGGGAGGAGTGTAGCCAGTGGTGCCAGAGTTCCCGTATGTGAGGGTGCTGGAGGAGGAGGAAGAAGAAGCGGCACTGTTGAACCCCATCCTTTGCCACGTCCCCCCAATCCACCGCTACCTGTGGCACCACCCCTACCTTTGCCTTTACCATGGCCCCCACCCCCACCACCTCCCTCGAAAGATAGGGAAGTGACTGTTGTGGTGGAGGGGGTGGAGGATGCGGCAGCAGCTGAGGCAAAGGAGGATGGAAGTGTGATGGTAGCTGCTACAATTCCTCTAGGATGGATGTGCTTGTTCTTCTGTGAGCTCCACCAGTCATTGAGGCGCTAGGAGGTGAGCTCCCACAGGGGACCGATGCCGAGTGGTGCATCTGTAGGAACAGTGACAACGGCCAAGTACACAAGTTTGGAGTCATTCACCTCTCAAAAGATGTCACGTAGCTTGGGGATCATTGATGATCAAGATCTTTGATGATTGAGAGAACAACAAGGAGCTGTCCACGCGTGGCCTTGCCCTGGTCGCATAGCAAGCAAATACTGTAAGCCACATAGACATCGACAGTCTCATAAGCACGCATAGAGATTGTGTTGAATTGGATGGTGAGGATGCTCTAGACAACATACCCAGTCACGGTTGTGCAACCCTTGATCAACGTGGAAGCGCCAATCAGGTCATCAGGTTTACGGTGTGTAGTGTCTGTGTTGTGGGACCCAATATCGTCAGTGAGACCATTGGGCCCAGCACGAATGAGAACACGCACAGCACGGAGTCCCTTTGTGCACATTGACTCAGAGTCAATGGCCACGAAGGGAGGATTTGCTGAGGGATTGGGCTTGTGGTAGTATTCCAAGAGATGCTCTCCCTGTGCCAAAGCACTAAAGTGGACCTCGCAGGTGTAGAAGGTGAGATTGGAGGTGAAGTGAGGTGGGTTGGAGTCAAATTCAGGTTTGCGTTGCACTGAAAATGTGAATGCTTTGGCAGCAGCGGCACCAGCGGCGGCTGCGACTAAGAGAGAATCAAGGGAAGTAGAGCCAACGGTGGTGGATGCGAAAGCATATGAGGTGAAAAATGCAACAGCAATGCCAACAGCAGCGGAGGCAAAAGGCATGTCGCGCAATGTGGGCTAAAGGCAGTTGAGAACAAAATCAGCAATGTGATCTACAAAAGTCTCCTGACCAGCTTGTTTAGCTCAGATCGTTTCCTCTACAGTGCCCTACGCAGTGAGTACAGCCTGCAGAGTGTTGCGCTTGTGTTGTAGCTCAGCTTGCAAGGCGGCGTATTGGTCGTCGTCGACTGGCATGATGACAGAAAAGCGGTCCTGCCGAGAAACTCTCGGCAGGGTTCTCATTACCCTAGTGGGCGTGTGATATGTATGATGGGTGGCTCAAGACTCTGCTTCAAGGCAATGGATCTGGATGCTCAAACATGCCAACACAGATGTAGTGCAGAGGGGATAGGGGCAAGAGAGGCGTGAATGGAGGTCACAGCACTAGAAAGTGCTATTGCAGCCATTGTTGTTGCTGATGCTATTGCACCTCTTGCAGCTGCAATCTGAGCAACAATGTTGACAGTAGCTATTACCAGAGGACCCTTATCATTTGCAGTTGTAGGTCATGTCTCAATGGCTCTGCCAGCAATTCTGCTGGCAAGTGCATGTGGATCACATGCAGCACGTGCAGCGGAAGAGAAAGTAGAAGTAACAGCAGTTCTGCAAACAAGAGCACCCTACAAGGGATTCACGACGTCATGTGAAGGAGATGGGGCTGAATCTGTGGCTGATGCAGCTGGAGAGGTTGCATAGTGTGGAGCAGAAGCTAAGTATCGCGGCTGCAAAAGCTGGTCCTGCTCCTCGAGAAACGGTACATCAACGCTGCTGATGAGTTCTATGGGAAACAGGTGGGCTTACCGCAGATTGAAGAGCTTGGCGATCATGCGGTGGTCTTGTTGCTGGTGTGTTCTACGCCGTCGGTGAGTCATCGGCGGTAGAATGACAATGGGCTTCGTACACCCCAGCATCCTCTCTCTCTCTCTCTCTCTTTCTCTCTCTCTCTCTCTCTCTCTCTCTCTCTCCCTCTCTCTCTCTCTCTCTCTCTCTCTCTCTCTNAGAAGTAACAGCAATACTGCAAACAAGAGCACCCTACAAGGGAGTCACGACGTCATGTGAAGGAGATGGGGCTGACTCTGTGGCTGATGCAGCTGGAGAGGTTGCATAGCATGGAGCAGAAGCTAGGTATCGCGGCTGCAAAAGCTGGTCCTCCTCCTTGAGAAACGGTACATCAACGCTGCTGATGAGTTCTATGGGAAACAGGTGGGCTTACCGCAGATTGAAGAGCTTGGCGATCATGCGGTGGTCTTGTTGCTGGTGTGTTCTACGCCGTCGGTGAGTCATCGGCGGTAGAATGACAATGGGCTTCGTACACCCCAGCATCCTCTCTCTCTCTCTCTCTCTCTCTCTCTCTCTCTCTCTCTCTCTCTCTCTCTCTCTCTCTCTCTCTCTCTCTCTCTCTCTCTCTCTCTCTCTCTCTCTCTCTCTTTCTCTCGTGGTGCCCCGCAGCATCAAAGTTCTCACCGGGGTGATGCCCGAGATTGCTGCGGCTAACTGTGGGCCACACCTCAAGCTCCGCCCTCTCCTCGTAGTATGGTATCTCATCGTCAAAACGGTCGCACTCCCGCGCGGCCGTGGGTGAAGTCAGGATGGGGTCCGTGTCAGGAGGGGACGCCAACGCCCTGGGTGCCCGGCTACCTTGCAACGCAGCTGCAAAGGAGAGAAATTGGAAGGAAAGTCTGCTCCAGTTGCTGCTCCTCTGCTGGTCCTGTTGCTGCTGCTATTGCAATGAAAGTAACACGCAAAGGTGCTCATGGGCAGATGCGTGAAATGCGTCTTAGTGGCCATAGCACGGCCGATGTGTACACGAGTAGCTGTTGCTGTAACTACGGCAAGAATGTGCTCGAACAGTCAAGTGATGTGTGGCTGTGAGGAGCACAAATGCGGTGGCTGTAACACGGCCAGTGAGATTATGTACAGTTGCAAGGAATGCTTCTACTGTCACCATTATCACGGTAGAGATGCTTGTGGGTGGTTGCGTGAGGTGTGGATACGGTGGCCGCAGCGTGGCTGAGATGTGCTTTGAGAGCACTGGCCATAACCATGGCTACGGCTCGCATTGGCAGCGGAGTGAGATGCGGCTGCCGTAGCCACAGGTAGCATGCATTTGGGAAGTTGTACGGCTATGAGGAACACCACTGCAGTGGCCATAAGACGGTTGAGAAGAATGCGTACAATAGCGGGATATGCTGCTGCGATTATGGACACCACGGTGGATATGCACCGGGGCTGCTGATGCGTGAGACGCGGGTGCGATGGCCACAGCATGGCCAACGTATGTGCACGCAGTGGTGGCCGTACCAACGGCTAAGATGTGGCCGGCAGCCACTTGAGATGCTGCAGCAAGGAGGGCCCGCTGAGTTGGCCGCAGCACGGCCAATGAGAGGGTGCACTTTGGAGGAGAATACGTCAAACACGTCAAAGGTGAGAGCGGGCAACCTGTGGATAGCAAGCTATGGTGTGATGAGAGGACAGAACAATGTAGGGTGGAAACCAAGATAGATTGAGCACCATAAGAGGAGTTCCATGCAAAGTGAGAGTCACAAGATCGAGTAACAAGTGACGGATCTGCTAGCAGGCGAGAGAGGAAGTGACGAGCGGGGAGCAGCGAGCTCCTTCTCGCTCGCAGTACGAGGCACAGAGAAGCCTAGACCTCGACCCCGCTGGCGGAACTATCCTGCAAGCCTGCAAGGGGACAGGATTCTGCCGAGACAACCTAAGTGTCACAAACCCGGGTGCTCACCCCCCCCCCCTCCAAAACAGTAGCACTAGGAAACCTAGTGTTCATGCAACAGGAAACATGTGTCTATGAAGTATTTCTGTCATGAGCCATCATGGGAATTGTCATGGCTCCACTGCTTCTGCACGTGTCACCACGAGAGACGCTTTGGTGCCGGCGCCAGTATCACTCCAGCATCAGTCACCAGAATCAGTGAGGTGAGTGTGCAGCGAGGCCACAGGTCACAACACGTCTGTGGTTCACACACCAACACTCCCCCATGACCCACAGCCGACGCACATAAGCACAAGCTCACGTGCACCACATGTGTCACAAGATGTGACTAACGGCGGTACACATGCACACAACAACCACTCATCCAGGGTCACCACGAAGACACAACAGTCCCACTGCAAGCACAACTGCCTTTAAGGCATTACTGCTGAGTGGCTTCATCAGGAAGTCAGCTCTCTGCTGTCATGTGTCGACCCATACGATCCGGACATCGCCTTGAGCAATGCGCTCACGCACAAAGTGATGCTCAACATTGATGTGCTTCGTGCGTGTGTGATGCACGCCATCATCTTCTGCAATTGCTTTGGTGCTGTGGTTGTCATAACGCAACGTGATGCACCGGATAGGAACACACAGCTGCTGAAACAAGCGACACAGCCACACACTCTCACACGTACCAGCGCCAAGAGCAACATATTCAACCTCACTGGAACTGCGTGCCACACAACCCTGTTTGCCACTTTTCCACCACAAAGCGGTCCCTTCGACCGGGAAGATTTATCATGTATGGCTGCGGGCATCTGTGTCATGGGCCCAGTCACTGTATGTGTAGCCATCGACTACAACCAACGGCTGTGCCCGATAGCACAGACCGGTTTGGGCAGTGGAGAGGGCGTACCTGACAACACGCAGTGCAGCCTCCAGGTGTCGTGCTCTAGGGCACTGAGAGAACTGGGACAGGAAGTTCACAGAGAAGGCGACATCCGCTCTGGTTGTTGTCGCCAGGTACATGAGCGACCCATTGACACGGAGATAGTCCGTCATGTCGACTACCTCCCCCAACTTAGACACGTCAAGTGTCTTCAACAACCTCTGCCCAGCTGGTGTCATAGGCGTCGACGCTGTGGGGATGGACTCAAGCGGGGAAGCAAAGCGCTCCCCCAAACTGCGAACGTACGCAACCTGGTGTACATGAAGTGTGCGACGTGACCGGTGAAGCTCAAGCTCCATGCCGAAGAAGACACTAGTAGGACCGAGGTCCTTCATCTTGTACGTGGACTGCAGGAGGTTCTTCACTAACCGGACAGCATTCTAGCTAGGTGAACCTATCAGCAGGTCATCCACATAGACTAGGACAGCCACGAATGGCACATAAGGTGGAGTCACAAAGAGTGAAGGGTCCACTAAACTGCGACGGTACCCTCCTTTCTCAAGGGTGGACATGATCTCCTGGTTCCAGCACCGAGACGACTACTTCAGGCCATAGAGGGCCTTCCGCAGTCTCCAGACTCTGTCAGTGCCATCAGAGAACCCTGGAGGTTGGACCATGTAAATCTCCCTGTCCATCTGTCCATGCAGGACTGCATTGTTCACGTCCATCTGTTCAAGCTCCCAGTCATGGTGAGCCACAAGACTCAGCAGCGATCTGGCTGTGGTGTATCGTCCAACCGGTGCAAATGTTTCGCTGAAGTTGATGTCTGGGACCTGGGAGAACCCCTTCTTCATGAGCCTCGCCTTGTACTTGTCCAGAGCGCCATTGGGTTTGTGCTTCTGTCTGAAGACCCAACGAGCGTCAATGGCCTTGCGACCAGGCGGCACGTCAACTAACTCATAGACCGCGTGATCATCCAAAGCGTTCAGCTCATCACGCATGGCCGCCTCCCACTATTGGGCGTCAGTGGAAGCACGTGCTTGACGCACCGTGGTTGGCTCAGGTGGTAAAGCTGTGGTGGCTGACGTAGCATGACACTCTGCAATGCTGCTGGAAACAACCACCTCCAATGCGTGTACATGCTTTGAGGCAAGGAGCGCATAGCCAAGGGCAGAGCTAGGGTGGACAACCCATGTGGCCAAGCCCAAGGCATCCATGCCAGTAGGGAGGACAGGAGACTGCCCAGTCCGAGACTGTGGGGGACGTACTGTGACCGCAGTGCCAGAGCATTGAGGAAGCGCAAGAAGGCGCCCGCCTTGGATGAAAGGGGAGACCGGAGCAGGAGCAGTAGTGGTCAGTGGCAAAGATGGAGCGGCCACATGAGGAAAGGAAGAGATAGGAGAGGTGACTACCAGAGGCGTGACCAGACTGGACGGAGAAATAGGTGAGGGGACCGCAGCTGACTGGACAGAGTCTGAGACAGGAGTTGACAGGGCTACGGAGGAGCTGCTGGAGGATGGGGAAGAATTGGGCGCATGACCGGACAAAGAGGGCGGCAAACTGGGTGCCAGACCGGACAACGAACACTGCAACGAGGGTGAGAGCTGCGATGCAACAGCAGGGACTGCGGGGATGGCAGGACCGACTACCCCCCCAGCCGAGAGAGAGGCAGGAGAGAGGAGGCAGGGGGCAAGCGACTGAAGTCACAAAGGAAGACAGACTCAAAGAACAAGGCATCGTGGGATTCAATGACCCACTGACGGACGGGATTCTAGAACCGCACACACCCAGAAAGGGGCACAGGCAGCCACGAGGAGACAATTTGCCGTCACGCAAATCCTCTGGGAGCCAGAGAGAAGCAATACTACCCCCAACCCGAGCAAGACGCAGGTCAGCGCGAGTGCCGTACCAGCGCTCAAAGGGGGTAACCGTGCGGGGAAGAGGATCGTGAGGGACGCAATTCTAGACCCACGTCATATGGCTCATCGCCTCAAAGGCAAAGAGCGGGGGCAGGCCGGACTCGGACAAGAGGGTGCGGATGCCGTCAGCCAATGTACTATTCCAACACTCGGAGATTCCCTTCTGCTGGGGGGTGTATGGAGCGGAGATCTCCGGACACACCCTCAAGACTCAAGGAGGCGGGCGGTCGGACCAAGAAACTCACCACAGCGGTCGCAGCGAAAGACTCGCAACGACTGCTGACAGGCGTGTTCAGCCTGAACAAGCCAGGACTTGATGACGGAGCAAACATCGCTCTTCTGACAAAGGGCGAACACCCAACGAAACCCGGATAAATCATCGGTGAGGCATAAGACATACCGACCAACGTCGCCCAGGAGGTCATGGGGCAAGGGACCCATGACATCCGCATGAACACGATCGAGCGAATGGGAGGACTGAGAGACAGACGAAGAAAAAGGGGAACGATGCATTTTGCTCCGCGCACAGTCGAGACAATCAGCGAGGCAAGGGGCAGGGAAGTCAGACAAAGAGAGACCAATAGCAGGCTGAAGATGAATCATACGGTGAACGGCATCCAAGGCGGCAATGCAAGAGATGAACAAGGTCGGGGGAGAGAGAAGGAGCAACGTGAGCGAGTGCAAACCCAGGCATGGGAGAAGAAGAGGAAGCATGCAAGGGAACACGGTAAAGCTTGCCACATTGCACGCCACGTAAAACAGGACGGCCAGAGGGACAGAGACAAACACTGCCAATACCACGACTGGCAGTGAATTCCACACCTTGGTCGTCAAGGGACAAAACAGATAGCAGGCTGAGCTCGAGCGAAGGCACGTACAGAACGTCAAGCAAGTACAGGGCACCACTGGGACCGAAAAAACAGACGACCCCAATGCCCTGAACGAGAAGCAACTGACCCGACCCAGTATGAACGAAGCGGATGGACCCGACAGGACCCAATGAGACGAAGGACGAGCGGACTGACGTCATGTGGTGGGTGGCCCCGGAATCGAGGACCCAAAAGCCACTGGAGACACACAGAGAGGGGAGAACACCAGAGGTGGCAACAGTGCCAACGGAGGACTGAGAGGACATAGACGGCGCACAAAGGGAGAGACAACGAGGAAGAAAGAGAGACTGCCAGTGCTCAATCCACTGGACTGACACACTCAACGAGCCTAGAACGTGACGGGGGGGTCCACACAAAGGACACTGTCCGTCTAGCCGGCGATGCAACACTCTCATCTCCCTGATTGCAAAGGCGCAGAAGCTGAAGGAGGGACTGCTCCAGCTGGCGCTCCCGATCACCTCGATCACCGTCCACCAAAGCTAGCAGAGCCAGAGTAGACACGCCCGAGGAAGAAGGGAACCACGGCGGCACGGTGTAGTCGGAGGAAGGACGACCCGTGTAGGTGGGCGTACCAGATGGAGGAGGCCAGCTCCAGGGGTATGGGCCAGGAGGTGGAAAGAGAAGCACGCCAGTGGTGGAGTGGGCGTGAGCAGAGGTGGTGGCTTGCAAAGAAGCCGTGGAGCTGGAAGGCGAAGGCACGGAGGAGGAGCCAGATGTGTGGGCCCAGTGAGCGCGCATGGCCCTAGAAAGATGAAGATCGTCTGGAGGGGCGGGGCAGAAGCGAGCAGAATGCTCAAAGGAGCAGTACTTCCAGCACACGACGGCATTGGGAGCACGGGATGAGGGGCCGCTGCCCTTGGCCTTCCCCTTGCCTTTGTCCTTCCCCTTGCCTTTCCCACATCCCTAGTAGGCAAGGGTGGAGGCGGTAGAGGATGAAGAGGAGGAGGAGGAAGAAGGAGCAGAGGAAGAAGCTAGCGTAGGATTGGTGGTAAGCGCAGCAACGCCCATGACAGCGGAGCAGTTGAGGCGCTTGTTCTGAAGGCTAGCCCACCAGGCAGCGAGCCGCTCAGCGGTGAAGTCCCAAAGAGCTCCTATCCCAGGCGGCAATCTAGGCGGAACGGGCTGTGAGACAAGGCACTGTAGCTCGGCTGCCTTGACTTCATGAAGAAAGTCGGACAGTTCTGGGATGAGGCCGTTGACCATGGTGAGGACGGTAGAGAGCGAGCTGGGTACTGCGTCATCAAGCGCGCGAAGGAGCTTGAGACCACGAGCCCAATATGCATCAGCGGTCTCGTCCGCACGCATGACAAGCGTGTTGTACTGGACCGTGAGCGCGCTCTGAGTGACTTGGCCAGTGACAGTGGTGCGACGACGCAGCATGGCATATGCACCGACAGGGTCGGCCAGACGCTGGACAGCAGGGTTAGCATGAAACATGCCGACATCATCAATCAGTGATTGGGGAGCGGCAGCAATAAGGGCGCGAACAGCACGGGAAAACTCAGCAGCAAGGGGAGTGAAAGGACCAATAGCTGGAGAGTAGTACTCCCAAAGATGATCCCCCTGAGCCCAGGCGCTGAAGCGCACCTCCTAAGAGGACAAGGCAAGCCCAGCAGAGAAGGAAGGCGGTTGCGAGAAGAAGTCATGCTGGCGCGGCGGAGGAGGAAGGAAGGCCGCAGCGGGGTGACCAGTCGGAGCAGTGGCAGAAGTGCTGGAGGCAGAGGGTGTGCCAGAGGTAGGAGTGGTATTGGCACCAGCAGGTGGGACAACAAATGCGGCAGGGAGGCGACGCAAGACAATAGCTGCGACTTCATCGGCAAATGCTGCACAATTGTCCTCTGCCAGCTTAAGGCGGTCTTCAGCCTCTTGCTAAGCCTCGCGAGCGAGAGTCAGCTGATGCTGAAGGGCAGCAATGACTGACTCGTTGTCACCAGGCATGGTGACGATGTGGAGGCTCTGCCCAAAAAAATTGGGTAGAGTTTCCCCAGCCCCAGTGGGCGTGGGAAAAATGGGGATGCCTTAGGCAAGGCATCCCCTGAATGTTACAGGCCAGCCCATCCCGCGTCAGACAGGACAAGCCACCGCAAAGAGAAGAAGGGAAGACGGCAGGGGACGAAAGCATGCAAGAGAGAGAATCATGCGCGGATAGGAGGTGACGGACCACGCAAAAAGGCTAAAAGCGGCGGAATTGCAGCTCTAGAGGCAGCGGAGAGAATGGCAACAGTGATGGCAAGGGGTACCACCAGAGCAAATGCTCCAGTGACAAAAGCAGCACTAAGGGTGGTGATGACTGCCGCGATGGAGACTGTCTTCGTGACGAAGCTGGAGGCAGCTGATGGAGCAGATGCCGATGCAGTGACAGCATCCGATGTGGAGGTGCGGACTGAAGCTGCCGTTGTCGCTGTCGCAGATATAGCGGAAGCCGTCACTGATGCGATGGCACACGCTGCTGCAGAGATCTGTGTCCCTATGTCAGCGACTGCTGCAACAATGGGACCCACGACAACTACAGCCTCTCTGAATGCCTCTGTTGCACGCCTTGCTGAGGTCAAGGCAGGTGCGCGAGAGGCTCTAGCGGATCCGGCAAACGTAGCAGCGGCTACTACAACTGTATCTATGATCACTGCAGTCGTGCGAGTGATCACACTCACAAGACTCACACTGTCCTGTGTGAATGCAGCGTATAGGTTGAGAGCGTCCTGTGGTTGCAGACCCCTCCCAGTAAGAAGAAGGCTGGGAGACGCTTACCGCATGGTGGCGAGTAGCCGGCGTGGATGACGCCGTTGTGGATGAGGACACCCGGTCGCTGCTCATTCCTCTACGGCGTCTGACGTGACGATGCGGCGCCCCTCCTTTGTAGTAAGAACCAAAGGGAAGTACGCTAGGAGCGTCATGACAAGCCAGTGTGGTGGGGTGCAGCACCACCAAAGCGGTGCACGCAATGGAGATCCGTTGTCACTACAGCAACCGGACTGCTCTTGCAGCTACTGATGCGGCCGTCAGTGCGTTGCTAACACCGTTGCTGCTACTACAAGTGCTGCTGCTGCCGATGCTGCTACTGCTGCTGTGGCTGATTGGGCTGCCAGCGCTGCTGCTAACAAGGGTGCTGCTGCCGCTGCCGGTGTTGCTGCTGTCTCGGCTGACAAGGCCGTCTGCACTGTTACTAACAATGCTGCTACTGCTGCTCCCGATGCTACTACTGCTACGGCTGATGCGGCTGTAATGCTGCTGCAGACAAGGGTGCTGCTGATGTTACCAATGTTGCTCCTCCTGTGGCAAATGCAGTTGCCGACGCTGCTGTCAGCAATGGTGCTGCCACTGCTCCGGATGTTGTTGCTGTTGCGATTGAGGTGGCTGCCAACGCTGCTGCTGCTGCTGCTGATCTGGTGCAGTAGACGAGCTCGGAGCACCCCCGACAGTCACAGTGACAACTGTGACTGTGACTGCACGGTTGCTGCCTCTATGGTTGACACAGCTGCTGGTGTGCGTGCTGCTACGGGCCACAAGAGGAGACTGCCGCAGCTGCTGCTGGCGAGTAGATGCACCAGAGGTTGCACTTGTGAGGACTGCAACTGCCAACATGCGGGTGCCACCGGTGCAGTCACGCGGGCATGTCAATGCCGCCTGACGACCCCTGAGACACAAGAACAGATTTGCGATGGGAGATGCGCGGATCGCAACTGTTTTGGCTTCGAGCAAAGCGCAGGAAGGAGAGATTCCGGAAAAGGGAGAAAGCCCTAAACCGCGGTTTTCTGGATGTGGCTGCGATCGATCGCCGAGATGGGAGGCAGAAGACTAGGGAGGAGAAGAAACCTCCTCCCTAGGAGGGTGTACGACTACTAGAGAACAGTAGTGACGGCGGAAGCGGTGGCGGCAACGGCGAGGTGTCACGCGCCAACAGGATCTTGCGCACGATGGCGCGCGCGATGCACTCCCTCTTCACACTGTACTGATGCCAGTGGATAGCAAGCTATGGTGTTATGAGAGGACGGAACAATGTAGGGTGGAAACCAAGATAGGTTGAGTATCATGCGAGGAGTTCCATGCAAAATGAGAGTTGTTGAAATAGTATGCACCTTGTCCACTGCCTAGTAGGCTAGCTACACATGCCGACTAGGCATGCACTGCTCTATGGAGTATGTCCCCTTGGTCTGTTCTGAGAGGGGCCACGAATGCACTGCCCATAATGGGTATGTGCCCTGTGGCTCATCATAGGAACCATACCTTTTTGGCTTGGTTGAATAGGCGCCGGAGTCTCAAATGAAAGGTCGCGGATTCAAACCCCGCAACGGCCGCAATTTTCTTTGTGGCCACAACTGGGACAGAAAGCTTCCAGGAAGTTAACTAGAGCCTGCCTTGAGGATGACACTTGGCGGTCTAAGGACGCGCCAAGTAGGACTGTAGGTTGAGGTTGGCTCCAGTGGAGCCACTACAAGCAGAAGCTTTAGCAAAGCTCTGCAAGTATAAAAGCATGTGCCTTGCATGCATCCATTTACAGTTCTTGCCTTTCAGACTCCTCACAGAGTGTCCAACCAAAGGTAGACACTAAAGACCAACATGCAGACTTTGAGAGGTTGCAAACCAAACGAACCTAAAGTGTGGATCCCTCGTTCGAGGGTGATATGTTATCTTGGTTGCAATACCAAGAGCGGTTGGCGACCTCCCATGTTTGGACCCGTTTTCTAGACCGTTGCTATCCGGCGCATTGACAAAGGGTTATGGGCCCACACTTCTGGTTCTAAGGCACGCTTCGAAGACCGACTAGCGCGTGGTCTTGCAGGGCACACATGTACAACACGGACACGACCATCGGACGCCTCCATCTGCTCCATCCGCTACATCGGCTTCTTCATGTAGGGTGCACGCACGTGGCGAACTAGGGGACGAGGAAGAGCTCTGTCCATGTTGGACACGACCCTTGAGCCCCAATTGGATTAAGCTCTACCCCTTTCTAGAATGTGGTACGACCCCGAGTCCGTTCTCTCACGATGGCACCATCTCCTTAGGCGATCATCGGCGGGAGGGGTATGCAACGGAATCAACTACACCTTTTGACAACGGTTGCCGTCAGCAGCCTCATCAGCCTCATCGGCCTCAACGAAGCAGAGTAGCAGCGAAGCAGAGAAGACGAGCAACCGCAAGAAATGGCGGATCTGACTCCAGCCCGCCTTGAGGCGGGTATGTCCAAATTCACGGGGACAGGTTTTCCTTTGTGGAAACGGCAGTTTGAGATTGTCATCAACGTGCGTGGCTACCTCGACATCCTAAAAGACAGCACCAGCCAATGCGACTATGACAACGCACGCGGCTGACCTTGCAGCATGGACGATGAAGAACAACATGGCTCGCCATTCTTGTGACGTCCATCAACAAGACTCAACACTCCCACATCACAAGATGCATGTTGGCTGCCGATGCCTACGGAAAACTCGCACGCGTGCATCAATCGAACGCCCTAGCAAACCGCCTTTTCATCTTCCAACGGTTGATGTTGATGAGGGTGAGCAAAGGAGAATTGATACCCGCATTTTTGCAGTCGTTCGACAATGTGCTGCAAGAGGTCCAGCAAATGGAATGGAATCTCGACTCCAACATGCGTGCCATGATCCTTCTAATGGCGCTACCGGAAAGCTGGGCGTCCTTGGTCACCGTATTTGGCGGTTGGAAGGAGCCAGATCTGACGTACGAGGCTGTCGCCGAACATGTCCGCAACGAGTCCATGCGACACAGTGGCAGTGAGGCAAACATCTCAACCTATGCCTCTCGCTTCGGTGGAAAAAGTGCAAGCTTTCGCTCTAGTCAAGGCAAGAGCGGAAGCGGTGGCGGTGGAGGGAAAGGCAACGGTGGCGGGAAGAGTTCCAAGAAGCCCGGCAACTGTCACCACTGTGGCAAGGCTGGGCAATGGGCTAGGGACTGCCGTAGTCCCAAGAAAGTAGGCGGGAGCAAAGGTGGAAAGGAGAAGAAGGAGCTCACCAACATGATGGCTAGGGGGCTGCCCATGAAGGGCGCAGCGATCCTTAGGCCCGGGGCATTCGCCCTTGACTCGGGCACCAACCACCACTCATCAAAAGAGAGGGGTGGATTTGTCTCCATGGCCGAATCTGTCATGCGCATCAAGTGTGCAAACGGCGGCGTCGTCCAAGCCATGGGCGAAGGGGACAAGGTGATCACATTCAACATGAATGGTGCGGAGAAGGCGGTCAACCTTCAAAAGGTGGTGTACTTGCCCTCCTTCACAGCCAACCTGTTGTCCGTGTCACAAATCATCGAAAACAACATGACAGTGGTGTTCACCAACAAGGAAGCAGTGGCCCTAAAAAATGAGTACATCCAGATTTTGTACACCAAAGACGACCTCATGCTTCAAGTTCCAAGAGTCGACGGCTTCTACGTGCTTCAAACCAAAGTCACCAAGGCATTGGATGAGGGACTGGCATGTGCCACCAAGACAGTGGCACCGGAGCCAAAGGATGCACCGCCGGTGACCGCTGCGGCCGCCACATCAACCAAGGAAACTAACGCTGAGGTGTGGCACCGGCGATTTTGCCGTTTTGCCAACAGCACGCTGCAAAAGATGCAGGAGCAAGAGGTAGTCCACGGAATGGAAGGGTGCACCATGAAGCGTGGCGGAGGGTGTGCATTGTGTGAACCATGCCTCCAAGCGAAGGCAAAGAAGAAGCCGTTTGGGAGAGGAGGTCAACGAGCGGAGCACGTCTTGGAACTGATACACAGTGACGTGTGTGGACCCTTTCGCACACCGTCTAATGGAGGAAGCAAGTACTTCGTGACCTTCATTGATGACCACAGCCACAAGTTGTGGATCTACTTCCTCAAAACAAAGGGAGAGGTCAAGGAGAAGCTCCTCGAGGTCGTCGCCATGGTGGAGCGGCAAACGTCCAAGAAAGTGAAGACGCTCCAAAGTGACAACGGGGGTGGAGTACGAGGCATGCAAGCCTTGGCTCAAGCATCATGGCATCCGCCACGAGCAAACCACCCCTTATAACCCCCAAAGCAACGGCGTTGCCGAGAGGATGAACCAGACCCTACTCGGCATGGTGCGAAGCATGCTCTTTGACGCCAAGCTCCCACCTCGCTTTTGGGCAGAAGCAGCAACAACGGCCTGCTACCTCTTGAATCTCACACCAGAAACCGCCTTGCAGAAGCGTGGAAAGGAGCAGGACAAACAGCTGAAGACCCCACAAGAAGCATGGTCGGGAAAGAAANGACGAGGACGACGACGACGACAAACCACCACCTGTGGAAGCACCAGCACCAAAGCAAGAAGCCGCACCACTACCCCGGCGCATTTTGTGACCAAAGAGAGCACCTTTGCGGTATGAGGATGATTGGACCGGCCTTAGCTGGTCGTGCATGGCTCAGGGAGAGCCATCCACAGTGGCGGAGGCGATGAATGGCCCAGATGCGACCAAGTGGAAGGAGGCACTGGATAGCGAGCTCGCGTCCATTGCCAAGAACGGCACGTGGGTGCTGGTGGATAGACCCGACAAGGCTCACGTGGTGAGATCCTAGTGGGTCCTCTGAGTGAAGAAGAAGCAAGACGGCAACATCGACAAGTTCAAGGCAAAGGTAGTGGCTAAGGGGTTCTCTCAACGCCCGGGCTCCGAGTACAATGAGACGTTCACGCCCGCCGTGACCTTTGCCTCCATCCGCTCTCTCCTTGGCATTAGAGCCGCAAAGAAATTGGAGATACACCAGATGGATGTCAGGACAGCTTTCCTTTATGGGAAGCTTGACAAGGAAGTGCTGATGGAGGTGCCAAAAGGAGTCGAAGCGTCCAAGGGCAAGGTGTGCAAGTTGGTGAAAGCGCTCTACGGACTGAAACAGGCCCCAAGGATGTGGTACAAAGAGATGGACGGTTTCATGACCGGCCTCTCCTTCGCGCATTGCCAGAATGACCCGAGCATGTACGTGCATGATGATGGGAGAGGGCTCATGTTGGTTGCGCTGTACGTGGATGATCTGATCATCTGCTCGTCTTTGGTCGAGCTGCTGGATGAGTTGAAGTCTGACCTCAGCAAAAGGTTCAAGATGAAGGACATGGGTCCTCTCGAGTACTACCTTGGGATTGCCATCAGCCGCAATTGATTAGCAGGCACCATCGAGCTCAACCAAACAAAATACATTGGTGAGGTAGTGAAGTGCTATCACATGGAAGACTGCAAACGTGTCAGCACCCCAATGACGACCGATACAAAGCTGAAGGCCTCCATGTCGCCAAGCAACGAAGCAGAACAAAGGGAGATGCAAGACATCCCCTACCAGTCCGCCGTGGGTTGCATCATGTACGCCATGGTAGGGACTCGTCCGGACATCTGCTATGCTATGGGACAAGTGAGCAGATTTGTGGCCAACCCTTGGACACAACATTGGGAGGCAGTCAAGCGCATCTTGCGCTACCTACAAAAGACACGTCACATGGGCCTCATCCTTGGAGGCCAAGAAGGAATGGATCCCCTTTGCCTGAAATGCTACACCGATGCTGACTGGGGAGGAAATCTCGACGACAGGAAATCCACCTCTGGATACGTGTACCTCTTGAATGGCGCTGCCATCTCATGGGCCTGCAGGAAGCAGGATTGTGTTTCCGTATCCACGGCTGAGGCCGAGTACGTTGCTCTGTCTGAGGTATGCAAGGAGACTTAACGGCTGCACAGCCTGCTTGGTGAAATGACAGTGCCACGGAAGGATTCCACGGTCGTACACGTGGACAACATGAGCGCCATGTCGATGGCTGAAGATGAGATCATCTCCCGGCGAACGAAGCACATCGACATACGTTACCACTACTCACGTAACCTGGTCATGAACGTTCCGACATCATCAATCAGCGACTTAGGAGCGGCAGCGATGAGGACGCGCATGCCACGGGCATACTCAGTTGCAAGGGGAATGAAGGGATCAACAGCTGGGGAGTAGTACTCCCAAAGCTGCTCCCCTTGAGCCAACGCGCTAGAGCACACTTCCCAGGAGGTGAAGGCGAGCCCAGAGGAGAGGGAAGGCGGCTGCGAGAAGAAGTCATGCTAGCGAGGCGTAGGCGGAGGGCAAGCTGCAATCGGGTGACTGGTCTGAGTAGCGACAGAAGTGCTGGAGGCAGGAGTGCTAGAGGGGGTTCCAGCGACGGGAGTGACATTGGCACCAGCATGCGGGACTGTGGCCACGGCAGGGAGACGACGCAAGACAATAGCGGCGACTTCATCAGCGAAGGCGGCACGATTGTCCTCTGCCAACTTAAGGCAATCCTCAACTTCCTGCTGAGCCTCGCGGGAAAGAGTCAGCTAACGCTGAAGAGTAGTGATGACTAACTCGTCATCACTAGGCATGGTGATGATGTGAGGGCTCTGCCCAACAGATTTGGGCAGAGTTTCCCCAGCCCCAGTGGGCGTGGGAAAAGTGGGGGTGCATGCGGCAAAGTAGCTTAATGCGGTTTGTGGCGAGCAGTCCGAGTAGACGACGCTGCCGTGGACGCAGACGCTCGGTCGCTACACATGCCTCTGTGACGTCTCTCGTGACGATGCGGGGGCCCTCCCTCGTAGTTACCACCAAGGAGAAGCGCGCAGTGAGCGTCACGAAGAGCCACCGTGGTGGAGGCAGCACCACCAAAGCGGTGCACTTTGCTGTCGATGTGGCTGATTTTGAGGCTGGTGCGGCTGCCAGCGCTCTTGCAAAAACAACACGCTGCTGCGCATGCTGCTGTTGCAGCTATTGACAATGTTGCTGCGGTTGCGGTTGATACTGCTGCCAGTGCTATTGCGAGCAGTGCTGCTGCATCTGCGCATGTTACTGTTGATACTGCAGCCAATGTTGCCACTGTTGAGGCCAAAGTGTCTGCCAGGCTGTAAATGCCAATGCTACTGCTGCTACCCCCGCTGCTGCTGCAAGTGCCGATGCTTCTTCTACTGTTGTGCCCGACACGACTGCCAACGCTGTTGCTGAAACTATTGTTGCTACTGCTCGTGATGCTGCTTCTGCTGTGGACAATGCTACTACTGTTGCGTGTACTACTGCGGGTAGACTTGGCACTGCAGTGGAGGCTACCAACTCGTCTGCTCACTGCAGTGGAGGCTGCCAATGCGTCTGCTACTGTTCTGGCTGATGTGGCTGCCAACGCTGTTGCTGAAACTATTTCTGCTGCTGCTCCTAATGCTGCTGCTGATGCAGACAATTCTACTACTACTGCATGTACTACTGCGGGTGTAGAGGCGGCAGTCGCATGAAAGGCGACTGTCGCAGCAGTTGAAGGAAACTGCGGCTGCCAAAGAGATCCACAGTCTAGGCTTCTGCAACGGACACAGTCACTGCGATCACCAAGCCGCATAAGCAGCTGCACTTGTGGGGGTCGCGGCTGTCACCGTGCTACTGCTGTTGGTGCAGTCATGCGAGCCATGCAGCTTGAGGATCCTCGTCATGGAGGTATGGGAGTGTGGTGGGAGGACCGGCTACGAAGTTTGCAGCTGGTGAGTGACGCGACGGAAGGAGAGGTGTGTTGGTGAGGGATGTACGCCCTAACCCGCGTTTTTCCCGTGAGGTGCTGTAGTCGGCCACCAAGAGAGGAGGCCGAAGGCTTGTGGGAGTGGGGTCCTCCTCCCTAAGGACCTCTGCACCTGTTAGAGAGGGGCTGAAGTGGCGGAAGCAACGGCGGTGACGACGGCGACATCACACACTAACAGGTCCGCACACGCGATGCCGCGCGCGATGTATTCACTCCCTCACACTGCTCTAATACCAGTGGGTAGTGAGACTTGGTGTGACGAGGGAATGGAAGAAAGTGGGGTGAGGAACCAAGAAAGGTTTTACGCCATGCGGGGTTCATCAGAACACAAGTGAGACGAGAGGTAAACGATTCACAAGCCACTGAACTGCTAGCGGGAGAGAGCGAGAAGTGAAGAGCGAGGGGCAGCAAGCTCCAACTTCGCTCGCACTACAAGGCTCAGACAGCCTCGACCTCGAACCTCCTTGCCGCATTATCCTGCGAACCTACATACCGACAGGATTCTGCCGAGACAACCTAAGAGGCACAACCCCGACTGTTCGCCCCCCCCCCAAACACAAGAGCACTAGGAAACCTAGCGTTAATGCACCAAGAAAATCTTTCCATAAAGCACTCCTGTCAAGAGTCACAATGCAAATTGTCACAGCTTCACTTCTTGTGCATGCCTCATCACGAGGGACGTTGTGACATCTAAGCCAGAGTCACTCCAGCATCACTCACCTGCATCAACGAGGTGAGTGTGCAGCAAGGTCAGAGGTCACGACATGTCTGTGGTTCACAAAACAACAGCTTTTTGGAGCTGTAGCATAGTTGGATAAGGCATAGCCCCATGCATGTTGCTTTGCACGATTTACGTCAGTATCACACCGTGACCTCTGGCCTCGTTGCACACTCATATCACTGGTGCACGTAACTGACCAGAGAGAGATTGAAGCCTCGTTGGGTCACTCTCACGTGGCAAAGTGATCATGCGCAAGCATCTCCCGCACGTAGGCTGTGGTTGCGGCCACACTAGTTACGTCTGCAGTTGTGCTCGCACACAGCCACACCCATTGCTGCCATTTTCTCCACGGTATTGGTGTGTGAAGCACAGACGTGTCATGACCTCAAGCCTCGCTGCACACTCACCTCACTGATGCAGGTGACTGATGCTAGAGTGACACTAGCGCCGCCACCACAGCGTCTCTCGTGGTGACACGTGAACTCTAGGTTTCCTAGTGCTACTGTTCTGGGGGGGGTGAGCACCCGGGTTTGTGACACTTACGTTGTCTCGGCAGAATATTGTCCCCTTGCAGGCTTGCAGGATAGTTCCGCCAGCAGGGTCGAGGTTGAGGCCTCTTTGTGCCTCGTAGTGCGAGCGAGAAGGAGCTCGCTGCTCCCCGCTCGTCACTTCCTCTCTCGCCCGCTAGCAGATCCGTCACTTGTTACTCGATCTTTTGACTCTTGTCAATGCGCCGGATAGCAACAGTCTAGAAAACGGGTCCCGACATGGGAGGCCGCCAACCGCTCTTTGTATTGCAACCAAGATAACATATCACCCTCGAACAAGGGATCCACACTTTAGGTTCGTTTGGTTTGCAACCTCACGAAGTCCGCATGTTGGTCTTTAGTATCTACCTTTGGTTGGACACTCTGTGAG
>SZWC01000586.1:333608-345813 GCA_023375785.1 Penium margaritaceum | reverse complement strand
GATGAAAAACCGTGGGACCGACAAAGGAGGTACCCACCATGTCGAAATTTGAAGTCGGCGTGCCCTTACATGCCATTTTGGAACGGCATGCCCAGACCACATTAATCTTGGCATCGCGCATCCAACGCCTGGGAAAACAAAGGCAGCATATTGGAGTCCGTTGCTTCAGGAATGGTATACGGTAAGGTGAAAATTTTACAACGGCGTACCCATACACATACTAGAGTATTGTTTACGCTTAGCTGAACACGACCTTGTTGCGGAACACTGACTAGGAGTACGCATCATTGTGCCATAATCGTACAAAAATAAAATCTCCCCTCCAAAATGAAAGTGAATCATAGAGCACAAACATTCAAATGGCATTACTACATGATGAATTATGTTAGAACTCGATGACGCCATTCCAACACCCCAATCTGTGCAGTTAGTCATAAGTGTTACGTCAAAACTCCCGGATGAAACGTAAGTTATTTGAAACATGAAGACCAAAAATGAAGATTTGGCATGATGTACCCTTTGTTTTGAAAAAGGAATGGCATGCTTGTATGTCATCCCTATTTTTCAACTTCTAAGAAATCCGTGAGAAGATCTTTTATTCATGGGTATCCCCGCCCATTTCTTGAAGTATGCTAGATATGCTGTGTGAAAAGTTCTTTATGCGCGAATGCCAGTTCAATAGTGCATGTGGTGCGGGTATTGGAGCAATAAGGGCCAAAAATCTGTTTGATGGAGGCTGTTTCAGGTGCTTCATTTCCCTTCAGACATTCTCCATGGCCGTCGGAGCGAGCGTGTTGTGACTTCTGTTGACGTGGAAAGCGGCCGGAAAGGTCAACGAGAGCAGGAAGGGGTTGCTGCAGCGAATTCATGCGACGAGCCGAAGCCTTGCCACCGCTGGAAGTGCCGCTCAAAGTGCTCGCTGCTACAGCACCCCACTCTTGGGCCTAGCCTGGTTTTCGGTGACATGGGCCTCGTTCGTCGGACATTTTTTTGTTGTGATCGCGGGTGCAAACCTGTTCCCGCCTTCGGTTAAGGCCTGGCCGCTCGGAACCTCGTTCGGGCCAAGAACATTTATGACCGATTTTTTCCTTGTTGTGGGGCCAGGCCCGGCGACGACTATCACAGTATATCGTGACAAAATGCACGACAACCTCACAGATTTCCGGATATTGCAACAGATGTTTTTGTAGACTTTTTGTGGGACATTGAAATTGACGCCGCACTTTCAGCCGCTAGGATTGCCCGATACACCAGGAACTACCTGGATGAAATTTCTAGCCTTGTGAGCTAGAAATCTCTAGCCTTTTAGGCTAGAAATAGCCGGAGGAACCCACTAGGCTTCGGCTCCGCCAGCAATGGGCGCCGTCGAGTTGATCAGTGCGCACCCACGCAGAACTTCCTGTGCCTGTACGATACGCCTAAGGGTGCGTTTGGATTCGACCGAGTTGCCGCGGGAGAGGTCGACTCGGATCCACCGTCGCTACATCTTCTCCTGACTCAGTTCGAACTCGGACGTCCGGTTGGATTGTTACAGCAGCCGTCGGAGCTGTCCGCTGACGGCGAACTCGGATCCGACTTGTTCGAAGTCGGAATCCGAGCGGAACTTCACTCTGACAGCGAATCCGACTCGGAATCCGAGGAGGACCGCTTCCGAAACCAAACGTGCCCTAAGCAGACGCGAATGACGAGGTCGTCGGTTCGATTCGGGCATCTACTACAATATGTTGAAGTAGGTCACGACAAGTGCGGCAAGAAACCCGACACAGCGGGGGGAAATAAACAAAAACTACATCACAAACCACAAAAGCGGGAAAAAGGCTCGGAGCTAAAACAACAAAAAAACATGTGAAGGAGAACGAGGCAACGGCGGAAAACCAACTTGCTTCGACAGCCGTCGTCAACAGCATAGAAACATACGAAATTGAAAGTACAGTTTGGCGGTACTTTGTTTCAGTTCCGCGGTTTTTTGGGTGAGGTTGGGAAGTGTTGAATTCTGTGGTTGGCTGGCTTGCGGCTGGTTCGTTGGGTTCTCATCTTGGTTCGGCGAAAAGCCGGACGTACATGCAGTCAATTACTATTCGGCTTAAAATATTTCAGTTATCAGTGCTTCAACCTTGGCAAGACCAAACAACAGTTTGGAAACCGACAGGATGCCCAAAGTACAGTTTGGCAAGAGCTCTTATGGACTAGAACGATATGTGGAATGCTATAACTGCAACCGTTGGATCAGGATGCTAGTTGTCGCCTAAGCATTGCAGATTGAATTGAAGCATGTTCATCTCCATCTTAGGTCGCGGTCTCATGCCACCACCGATGGGGTTGAAATCTTAANTGGTCTTCGATGGCTGTCGCACAAAAGCTCAACCTGGAAACAACCCATCGCTTCACAAGACTTGTTCCTTAGAATCGTCCCGCCAAGCCATCAAGACCCATCAGCCAACAGCCTTGACAATGAGGTTCTCCTCATGACGATTGTGGAGTGGCGTGTCCATCCTAGACATCGGCGGACATCGACCTTGCGCGGCAAGTAATCTCCGTAGAAAGCTGTACAAAATCGAAGATCTCAACCAATCCTACGTTGAATCCCTCTCTTTGTTAGACTTTTAAGTCCATCATTGATGGCGTAAGAACGCGACCTTAACACATACGACATTCAAACGACCAAAAATCTCTCAAGAAACTCCTAACAAGTGCCAAGGATAAACCAACCACCAATCTTTGATTTTTCTGAGTATTTTAGCAATAGTTGGGTTGCGCTTGCCATCCACATTCTAAGCAATGGACGACCTTGCCCTAAAGCAAAGTTTACAAATGTACCCCGATCTTGCTCGTGGATGAAGAGTATGGACATAAATCCAAATTTCACAAATGTCCTACGTCTATTTTTCTTTTAAGATTTTGTCAAGAAACATCATTCATAAATAATCATTTTAAAGACAAAATTAGTGAAAAAACTAAAGAATTACCCGTAGGAAGGTTAGCAACACCTTTTCATTTCAATCAAGACACATTCCAATGACTACTAGACTCACCCTTAGTTTTTCTCTTTGAAGTAGACTAACCTCACACTTAAAGGTTCAAGGTTAGGGCAAAGTTTGCTAGATCTAAGAACTACACAAGGAAGTTTAATCTGGGATCACTGACGTGTACAATTTGAAAAAATCATGGCAAAAAAACTGAACAAGAGTCGATTTGCGTTGTCCTTTAAAGTTCCTTGCCTTGTATTGACAATATCCGAACCGCATAGCACCAACAAGTTACCGTAGTGAAGACGTTTTTAACAACAAACGTTTCAAGTAACGCTCTTCTTTTTACAAAATGTTCATCACCCACTCAATTTTGACCCTAAAAAATGCAAGAATTTGACGTTAACGCATACAACGATGTTGCATTAACTCACTTGTGAGTGACTTTTCAAAATCCTTGCATTATGTTCTTCGTCAATGTATATCACAATTGAGAAGCTCTTATAAGTCACTTAAAGTTTCAAGATAACATTGAGTTAAGGAAAAAATTGTTACATGAGAAAGAAATATTTTTCTTTCCCTCCCTAGCAATCATTTCAAAGCATTTTCATTCATGAGGAATAAAAACATGGCCTAATATTTGGTTGATTGCATGGGACATGTTAATGAGTAAAAAACATTGTAAATCCGCAACATGTTTTTATGGGAACAAGACATAAGTGCGTGTGATCAAATAAAGAATCCATGAAGTTGAAAACCATAGCTTGAATCAGTTGGGCAACAACTTATATAGCACTTTCTCTATAGTTCTTGTTGAGATTTACCAATCTGAGCGGCCGGGTTCTCCTTAAAAGGACCTACAAATCCTTCAAGGATTTTTCTATGAGGGTTTGAAGTACATGTCCTCACAAGATAGATAGAGAGAAGGAGAGAGAGAGAGAGAGAGAGAGAGAGAGAGAGAGAGAGAGAGAGGGAGAGAGAGATGGGTGCCACTCATTGGCAACTTGTGACCCTTCGGTTGTCAGTGAACCTTCAGCTTGCAAGTGATCTTTCATCTTCTCAGATGCCCTTCGGCCGGCCTGGAGGTTTGTGCGACTACACAGGAGGTTTTGCAACCACCCATGTAGTTAGGTAACCTCCTGTGACCTCCTAGCCCCCTCTAACATCCTAGCCAGGAGCATCCAAAGGGAGACCTTCCTCAAGACTACTGAAAGGACCATCAAGTCACTCAGTCTTTATGCCTGTAGTTGTCAGTCTGTGCTGGAGGACTAGCAACGACTAGCAACAAATTTGTCGCTCTACACAAGGAGCAAGGCATCAAACAACGAAATCGGCTCCCCACACTTTGTAGTAGAACGGGGTGGCAAAATGCTACAATTGTACGCTTGAAGAGATGTTAAAAGCCATGCTACTCTGAGCACAACTTCAAGATTTGTGGTGGCTAGCAATGTTCGGAAAAGCATCGTGGATAAGAAATTGACTACCGGGGGCAAGTCTCCTTACAACAACTCTATACGCAACGTGGAACAACAAAAGGCCTGACATTAGCAGCCTTCGTACATTTGGCTACATGGCACTATACCACGTTCCAAAAGAACAACGGCTTAAGCTTGACGACAAGGAAGCATGGGGGATCTACATCGGTCAAAGGGAAACGCATAAGGCATGGGTATTCTATGACATTACAACCTGCCGCTGCATCAGTATTCGCGATGCCGTTTTCTATGAGAATCCACTTACAAGACATGGATAGAGAAAAAAGGAAGGTTTTCAGAGACAATTGCTTAGGATGAAAGGCAGTTGCTTGCAAAGATGGAGAAGCAAGAACTCATCAAGACGGAGCTGCAAAAGTCAAAAAAAAGGAAGAAGAGGCAACAGAAACCATCTCAACGCACGATGATAGCCATCGCCTCGCACTCAACAAATATCCTGATGAAGGAGACTTTAAGTAGAGGCTCATGTGCTTGAGGAGGCCAAGAATGGGAGCAATGGGAGGGGGCTCTGAGGACTCCTCCACTGTCTAATACAATTCATTGCTCGGTTACTTCCAAAATCTCCTATAATAACAGCTTGAAGACATTGACATAAGAGCACCAACAACATCTCTTACGGCGTGTACCATCCATCAAGAGGAAGAAACTTTTCAGGCATGCTTTCTTACCGACACTCTTGCCACTCCGACAACGGCCAATGACACACCTGTGAAACCTGCTAACATCACAAAATCCCTGTTCGCCCCTCACGCAAAAAGTTTGAGGCAAGTACTTGATTCTGAGCATCAAGTACTTGCAACATCCTAGCAACATGGGAACTTGTCAAACTTCCTCCAGGGCAGCAAATTGTCGCAGAAAAATGGGTCCCTTTTGTGAAGACCAAAACCAAAAGCAGCCTTTAAAAGTTCAAAGCTCGTCTTGTTGCAAAAGGCTTCACGCAGATACCCTGGAAGGACATTTTTGACACCTACACTCAAGTGACCCACTAAACTATAGTGCGGATGAAGCTCTCCCTCGCAATAGTGAATGATTGGAAGATCGTGTAGCTCGACCTCAACAATGCATTTCTCAACTGCGTAAGGGACACAACAATCTACATGGAGTAGCCAAAGGGTTATGATGGTACTACTCGAGTTAGCAAGCTTGTCAAAAGCCTCTACGAACTGAAACAAAGTCTCCTCCTTTGTTACCAAAAACTACAAAAAATCCTTGATAGCCTCAACTTCATAGCTTCACCCTATGACGAATGCCCTTTTATCCATCAAGACTCATCAACATCATCACCAGCTTGCTATGCCCTCGTCTACGTCGGAGACATCCTCATCATCAGATGCAACAAAGACCTTATAAAAACAACAACTAAGGAAAGGGTAGCAACAGTTAACATTAAAATCATGCCAGACGTGAGTTTCTAACTCGGCATGAACATCGCTGACAACATTTCTGGCGATCCGCTCTATAAATATCGCTAAACTCGATTGTGACGTGAGTCAGGACAGTCCAAGTGGCGGAGCGGATCGCACAATCCACCCCAAAACACCTAGCGTTGCATCCAACGGTCGCGAGCAACCGCTCGCCAGCTCACCTGCCCGCGATCGACGGCCCCATTCAACCGGCGGTTGGATCTTGACAGCCGGGTGGCTCCCAGATGGTCGATCCATCGCCTGACCATCGCGCGACCCCCCTTGCAGTTTCTGTGGAAACTGCAAACTTTGTAGTTCTAACGGATATTGCGATGATCGTAATATCCGCTCGAGCTGCGAAGCCGGAGGGGGGGGGAAGCAGTTTTTTGTCCTCCCCACTCGCTTCCCAACTTCCATCACACATGCGTGAAAACCATGAGGCCCTAATTTCACAACCATCACCATGCGCTACGCAGCATTTCACTTTGGGCACAAATCTTACTTCTTTTTCTACGGCAACGACAAGAATACCCTCCTCCTTACGAATTGACCATGCTTATGCCAAAGGTCCGCATAGACCCAACTATACCTCTTCTAGAGCATTTGTGGAGTGGGACAACCTTCCATCATGTCCGGTCAAGGCGTTTTGGACCTCCTCATCCTCCCGTCCTCTTGGCCAACTCTCCTCACCTTCTCCATCTCGCCTTCCCATGACCTTCATCTCAACAACCTTCTCTTCCTCAGCGAGGATGAAGATCCTCCTATTCTTCAGCCTCTAACTTTATCGACCATCTTTGACTAAGGGGGGGTGTAGAGATTTACCAGTCTCAGTGGCCCTGTTCTCCTTAAAAGAGCTTACAAATCTTTCAGGGAGTTTTCTATGAGGGTTTGAAGTTCATGTGCTCACAAGAGAGAGAGAGAAGGAGAGAGAGAGAGAGATAGCGAGAGAGAGAGAGAGAGAGAGAGAGAGAGAGAGAGAGATGAGTGCCACTTAGTGGCAGCTTGGGACCCTTGAAGTGTTAGTGACCCTTCAGCTTCCAGGTGACTCTACATCTTTCGAGATGCCCTTCAGCTGGCTTGGAGGTTTGTGCAATTATCCAGAAGGTTATGCAACCACCCAGGTGGTTAGGTATCCACCCAGGTGGTTATGCAACCACCCAGGAGTTTGTGGAACCCCTTGTAACTTCCCAGCCATAAGCATTCAAAGGGAGACCTGCCTGAAGACTACTTAAAGGACCATCAAGTCACTCAATCTTTATGCCTTCAGTTTTCAATCCAAGCAATCGTCTATCAGAAACTTTGAGCTCCTCTGTCCAAATCTCCAAGTGTTGCCTCCAGCACTTAGACCTTGTACAGTGTACAACATACATCATCACTGAGTTTCCTCAGTAAGAAGGTATTCAAAGCGGATGCCCTGTGGTTCAAGCTACATCGAAGTCTTGCCTCCAGCACTTGGTGCGCAATTCAGCTTGTACAATTACAACACCTATTACTACATGTCTGGTGTCCAGACTTAGCGTGATTGGGCTGTGTGGGTTCAGATCCTTGTTCATATCTCTCCGTGTGATGTATATGTATGTGTTTATGCTAACTCATTGTCTGGGCTAAACTTTGTACTCAAGTGTGCTTTCACTCATCAATGTTCCAGTTTTCGTCACACTTCCAACATTTTCACTGTACAACACATCTGTTTGTATCATGTGTTTTATACTTGATTAAAATATCAACAACATTATATGGAAGAATACCATGTATTAAAAAAATCACTTCAATCACGTACACCCAAAAGTGAATAAATTGCAAAAATTGCCAAAATCTTATGTGTTAAAACTTTTGAAGCAGCCTTTTTTTTAGAAAGATACATTCACCTAATGCATGACACATCCATTTTCCTCTCATGATGGCTTACACTTTGCATGTAACAAATTCATATTTCTTCATGTGTTTCCTAGAAGTTAAGCACAAATTCTCAAACCAAGGTCCATCCTTGGCTCTAATTATCTTAAGTTACGAGCATAACATCTTTAATACATGATTTACATACAATAAGAATCACAAAGGATGAAATATGTTTGTTTACAGGTAGAATAAGACGTATTCTTGTGGAATTCAATAAGTTCATGAAGGAAATGGGAACACAAACGTTATTTTGGTAATTACTCATTAAGAGTTCAATATGAGTGGGTGAGATGATTATGCCAGATTCATGCTCTGGTGCAACGTGGTTTGATTTGCAATCATATGGATATACGCAATGTGAGACAATATTGTGTGGATTATGAGAGCAAAGTCATGGAATATACTTACTAAAGGTGAATAATTTCGGGCAATAAGGCATAAAGGGCCCAGATAAGAAAATTGTTTTTAGTATGCAAAGTCTCCTCTACATGGTTCTATTTTGATAAGGAGTAATGACTACATAACTTGACTAAGTGTTTTTTTATCTTTGGCCCATGCTTGATAAGGCTTCCCCACAAGTCAATGTGTGACCTCTTGGTGTAAACTATTTGCACAAACCTTTCGTGGTAAAACTCATCATGTTCTTTAGGTTCATACTCACATGTGATTTTTTGCGAGCCAAAACTCAAGTAACTTTGTTAAAGAGATGGATTCTTACTAAAACTTCAAGAGGCCTAGGATACAAAAATTATGGCTATAGTGATCTGGTACTCTCATGGATGAGTGAAGAGCACTAAAACTCAAGAGACACAGTTACATTGAAACTACAGCATGCACCTAAGGATGATTATACATGCAAGTAAATCAGATAGCTTGCCAGGCCACGAAGATGAAATGCATTGGCCTTGATGTATCTTACTATCTCAATAGGCTAGATAAGACATCCAACACTTATCATATGGAAGAATTGAAGACCAAAGTTCTCATGAACATTTTTCTAGACTTGTATAAGCTTGGCAACGCTCTTCTAGCCTTATTTGAGGGAGAACGGAAAACAAGGAGGTCAAACTAACCAAATGAAGCCAAAACACAATACATGAAAGACCTTTCATTGGAATCCTTGACAACGTAGCAAGGCCTTGCCACTTGCGTGGGAAATGATGAGTGGTTCATCTGTAGGAGTAACCTTTGTTACTGTGCACATTACTTGAAATTTTGACATGAATGAAGATTTCTTCAGTTATCACTCCTTTAGTTTCTGTTTTCAAAGTGCTGACTTGTGTGCTTATCTATCACACAAGAGAGGAACCTAACCGTTGCCACACACTACAAATCCCAATGTTTGATACATCCAATTTTGTGTTTTTATGTTTGAGGAATTTCAGGTGATTTTTATTAGTATACTTTGATGATAGATAGATGTGTTAACCAACAAAATGTTTGTTTCCATAACCATACGGTGTTATTCTTACATTATAAGCTCCCTAGTACTTTGTAAAGAAAGGAGAAGTTAAACAAGAACATAAAGCATGACAAGAAATCATTGAAATGAGATCAATTCACTGATGAAAAACTATTCATGGAATCAATTCAGGAATATTATTTCTTCACTTTGAAACTGTTGGTGAAATCACTTCTGTGAATAATAATGTATCGTATTTCAAGGGAAACCACAATAGAACACAAGTTTGAACACACACAATTGATCCATTGCATAGTGTAACATCATGGATTTTGAGGCACATACATAAATCCATATGCAACTACTTGATTCTAACATCAAGTTTGCAAATAAAGTCCGTGGTAAGATGAGGTGATGCAAGTATACACGTTGAACTGTGCACAAAGTGTGGAATACAAGAAATGGGTGGTACAAAATAATACGGGTTCACCTTGACTGCCTTTTCAGTCAATTAGCCTTCCTTGTTTGAACATCGTGCACTACAAAAGATCCAAATAAAACAAGTGAAACTTAGGGAATGTAAAGTGAGATGTTTTGGCAGGAGTGAACCTGATAGTGTCGTAAGGGATGCCAGTTGTTTTGAATGAAAAATGCACATTAGATTAAGTGAAATGGACTCCTTCAACTAAGCTCAACATGTTTCCTTGGAAAGTGATCATCTTTGTTGTTGTGGGAAGATACATACTTAGCTTGTTGACAACGTAATCACGTTGTCTAATTGAAGGATCAGTTCTACTCGTACAAGCATCAGAAAGATGAAGGGTCATGGGAAGTTGAAGATATTGGATATACAGATGTAATAGGAGTTGTGGGGTTGATGGCCGACACAAAGGAATCCTAACAAACAACATTTGATTATCAAGGATTTGGTCTACATGACAACTTCAAAGTTCGTAGAGTAATGTAGGGGATGTGTTCATGCACATTTAGTAAAGGGTTGTAAGTGAAACTAGCATTTATCAACAAGTATTATACGTGGTGCCTAAACTAATGTTCCTTATGGTAATAGTGCTCATTGATGAAACTTCTGTATTGAATAAAACATGTTACTACATGATTTGGGGATATTTTGGGGATTATCATGTAAATAAAAAGCATCAATAATTTTCCACCAAGATAATCTATTCATAGATTGTGTTTTTAAGATGTTCAAAGTGGATGGAAAGTTTTATCATGAAAAAAAACGTTCTTTACATGTTTTTTTCTTTTTATTCAATCATTTCAATCAATATCAAATACTTACAATGCTTTCTTACTCAAACATAATGATGCATGACCAAATTGACCACCTTATGATTTTAATCATGCTTATTTATAGACATTATTTGAGTACTCATGCAATGAAATGAAACATAAAGCAAGAGTACATCCTAATGGTTATAGAGATGAACTTTGAGTAACTATTCTTGAGGAAACTACAACATTGTTAAAGGAGCATATGTTTACTACTTAGTGGTCACTTGCTACTTTCTTAGGTAGCCTAGTTTCTTCCTACACCTTCTGCTTTTATGGTAGTTTTACCTGTTGGCCCACACATGTAATGTTTATCATTAAACGTATTTCTCATTGCATGTCTCTAATCTAGGCTGTACCTGGTGTTTTTACCCGTGAGCTCAATCCCCTCTCACAACTCTCGAGAACCCTCCCTTTCACACCTCTTGAGAGATCTCAGCCCTTACAGAACGTAAAGCCGGATTCAACCTCGTGGCTACCTCGCGGCGAATCCCCTTTCAACCACCTAGAGCCATTCTGCCCTCAATGGCGGCTAACTCCTAGATTTAGCCCTCACGCCCTCCACTACCTCTCTCCTCAGCTCTTCTCTAGCCTCTTCTACAACCGTACCATCTACCAGTCATTTTCAACATGGCATCATGCCATTAAACGCTCCCGTGGGCTTAGCTCCAAGTGGTTTTGCTTTGGCTATCCCCACGGACGTCGTCCCTCATTGTCAACATTACCATGTCAACCGCCACCGCTTTTGTTGCTGCCACTTGGCCCCGTTGCCATCGTCGTGTGTGCCATCCTTCATCCTCGTTAGAGTTACTTCATCTTGTTTTGGTCATCCACCTCCTCTCCACGTGAGTTTGGCCCCTTTTGGGGCTTCGTTTTTGTTTGACTTGCACCTTTTTCCCTCTTATGCTTCACTCCTTCCCTATAGTGCCTTTCCTGCTCCTCCGTCCTTGGCTAACATCTTGTTTTCTCTTTCTTCTTTCTTTTTTTTTCTCCTCCCCCCTCCTTGTGTACATCTGGCCCGCCCTTGGTGAGTTCCCCACATTATGCCTTTGCTTTACACTCTAGGCCCTCGTCTATATGGCCTTGGTTCTAGGCTTGGCCCTCAGCCATAAGCTCTCAGCCCCTTGCTCCTGGCTCCTTAGCTTTTGACTCTATGTACTAAGCTCTAGGTTCTAGGTTTTATGCTTTAAGCTCTAGGTTTCTTTGCCCTTGACACTAACACTATGCACTCTTGAATTTGAACTTTCGGCCTCCGAACCCTCTGGTTGCATGTGGCCTTTGGTGGCCCCTCTTGTTGTCCCTTTTTCTTGCTCGGCTCAGTGACCCTGGGGTTGTCCGCCCGAAGGAGGCCTGGCGGCGTGTGCAACATCTTTCCCTTGCACGTACGTTGATCTACGATCCCCCTACCGGGTCGTGTCTTAACATATTTTTTTGTGGCCCCCCTCTTCCTTTCTTGCTCTCTCTCTCTCTCTCTCCTCTTGTTCTCTTCTCCCTATTCTCTCCCTTTCTCTTATTTTTATCTTCCATCTCCCTCTAGTCTCTCTTCTCACACTTGTTTCCATTTCTTTCTCACTCTCGGCTCCCTCCCTTTTTCTTGCTTCCTCTCTCCCTCTCCTCTCTTTGTATCTTTCTCCTCTCTCTGCTTTCTTTGATCTCTCTACTCTCTCTCTCTCTCTCTCTCTCTCTCTCTCTCTCTCTCTCTCTCTCTCTTTCTCTCTGTCTTTTTTTACTCTGCTCTCCCTTCTCTCT
>SZWC01000586.1:314690-329633 GCA_023375785.1 Penium margaritaceum | reverse complement strand
CCTCTCTCTCTCTCTCTCTCTCTCTCTCTCTCTTTCCATATCTCCCTATTCCATCCCCACTCCCATTCCCTCCCTAACTTCTCTTGTATCCCTCCCCCTCCAATTCTCCCCTCATCTTCCTCTTTCGTGTCTTTTCCCCTCCCTCTTTCTTTCCCTCTTTTTTTTCTCTTCCCTAACTGCCCCCCAAATTCACGTTACTCAGCCTTTCCCTTTACTTCCTCCCCTTTTTTCTTCACCTATCTCTTGTCGCCCTTTCTCTTCAATGTTTTTTCTCTCTCCTCTGTTCCCATAGTCTCCCCTTTTTAACCCTCCTCTTTACTACATATCTTTGCCTACTTATCAACTTCTCTCTTCCCCTCCCCTACCCTCTCCCTCCCCTCCTCGCCTTCCTCACCCCTTTATCCACCCCGTCTAATTCTCCCCTGACCTGCCCTCTCTTCCTTCTTGTCCCTCTCTCTCTCTCTCTCTCTCTCTCTCTCTCCCTCTCTCCTCCCTCTTTTCACTATTCCATCCCTCCTATCTCCTCTCTCTCCCTATTCCTCTTTCTCCTCGTCCCTCGTTTTTCTCTTGGTTGACCCCACCATTTGCTTTCTCTCCAGCATTTCTTTCATCATTTCCATGTTTTCCAACCTCTCCTTCACTCTCATTTCCTTGTTGTCTTCCTCACAGTGCATTTCACGTCTAGATGTTTTGCCTCTGTGTCTCTTGTATATGCTCCAACGTTTTCTGTTGGTGTGGGCTTGCGCGTCCTCTCCCTGCAGGCTTCGTCTCTAAGTGTCGATGAGCTTGTCCCTTTTGTTTTGTTTCTTGTACATGCTCTTGCCATGTGTGCTTTCACTCCTCTCCTTCCTTGTTTTTCTTCTTCTTGCCTTCTTCTTCATCTCTTTCCCTCCCGCCTTTCTCCTTCTCACTCCTTTTCCTCTCTTTCTTCCATCCTTATTTCTTTTCATCTCTTGCCTTTCCCATGTGCACAATATTTATGCCTTGTGTGCACCCTCTATGCACTTTGTGTATGCTCCTTGTGTGCCTTGTGTTGCATTCTCTCTCTGCTTGTGCATTCCCTTCTTGTTACTTTCTCCTCCTCTCCTTTTTCTCTACTCCCATTTTTTTTCACCTTCCATAGCTTCCTCTATCCTTTCTTGCCTCCCTTAACATCTCCACTTTCTTCTGCCACCACCATCCTTGCCCTTTGTGCACCTTGTGTGTGCTCCTCTTTCTACTCGTGTTTGTTTTTCCTCTACACGTGTTCACTCATTATTGTTGCTCTCTGTTCGTCTACTCATCCTATGGCTGTGTCTGCTTTTGTTCTCACACTTAGTCTCTCCCCTCTTTGTCTCCCTCCCTTCTCACCTTACCTCTTATCTTCTCCCTTTTCCTTCTTCCTCTTTGTTTTATCTTTCCTCTTGCTTCCCTCTGCTATCCCTCTCTGCTCCCTCTTTGTCTTAAAATTCCCTTCGTCCTCTCTCTCCCCTCCCTCCATTTCCTTTCACCTCCTCCTCACTCCCCTCATCTTCTTCCCCTCCCCTTGCACCCTCTCTTCCTCTTGTCTCCCTCATCCAATATCCTCCTTACCTTGTCCTTACTTCTACTCTCCCTCCCTCTTATTCCCTTTCTCTCTTCCTTCTCCATCTCACTGACCCCTCTCCCCCTTCACTCTCCTTGTTGCTTGTGCTCCTTCCCCTTCCTTCCTTCTCACTCTCTCTGTTTCATTGCTCTCTTTCTCTTCTCTTCCCATGCTCCCTTTCCTCTCTTTCCCTCCTCACCTTGCTTCCTTCTTGATTTTCTCCTCTCCTCCCACCTTCCCTTCTCCCTCTTTTGTTCTCTCCCATTTCTCTCCTCCTCCTTCCGCCTTTGTCTATACCTGGGTCCGTCCTCTTTGTCCTCTCTCTCCCTCTCTCCTCTCCCAAACTAGCTCCCTTTTGCTATTCCTTTTTCTTCTCTATCATCTAGTATGATACTCCAGTGGCTCCATTGGCTCTGGGTCAGCGTCCGGCCCTTGGCGCATTGCACTATTGGTTCTCCTCTCTCCTTCGGCTCTTGCATCCTTGGCCCCCCCTCCTTTTGCTCATCCAATACCGCTTTTTGCTGTTCCTCTTGCCTCCTCTTGGCCGTCCCCTCCATCCCCTAGGTGTCCTATCCTACACCTTGATTGATTCCCGTCGTCTCATTTGGTGCCTCTTGACCTGGGTCATCTGTCGCTGCCACCTCCTCCCCCTCTCCTCCCCTCCATTCCTTCTGGCTTTTCTTTTTTTCCACCCATTGTTCCCAATCCCTCTCCCACTTATCCCGTTTCCCACCTTCTCTCCTATCTCCCACCTCTCCTCTTCCTTCACTCTCTACTCGTCTCTCCCCCAGCTCTTTTCTCACTTTTTCCCTCCATCTCTCTCTCTCTCTCTCTCTCTCTCTCTCCTTCTAGATCTCCCTCTCTCCTCCCACTTATCCCTTCATCTCTTAGTATTCCTCCCTTCCCCTCCTCCCTTCCCCTCTTCCTCCCACAAGGCTCTTCCCTTCCTCATTTCCTTTCCTTCTTCTTTCCTTTCTATTTATGCCTCCCTCCCTCTTTCCTCTCCTCCATTCTCTTACCTCTCTCTTACTTCCCACACATCATCTCCTCTCTCCTTTTCTCTCATTGCTACTCCACTGTTCTTCCTCCCTCTCTTTTGCTTGCCTCCCCCCTCTCTCTCCCTTCACTCCCTCGCTTCCACATGCTCCCATACCCCCCCTCGCCCCTTTTTTCCCTCCCCTTCCTTCCTTGTTCCTCTATCTCCCCCCCTTTGTTGCTTGCCCTTTCTTTTTCTCCTCTTTGACATCCCTCCTTTTCTAGCTTCTAGCTTCTGTCTTGCTCTCAACCTGTGCTTTCCTCTCCTTTTTGTCTCCTTCTATTGTCGTTTCCATCCTCTTGCACCTCCCTTTTTATACCTTTCATCGTTTGCTACTAGTATCCACGCAATACTTATCCCACTTGTGTGCCTTATTGCTTCTTGCCTTCTTCTGGTGCTTTACTACCCCTTTCTCCCTTATTCTTGGGTGTTAGGTCCATGTTGCTGGCTGGTTGATGATCTACCCCTCTCGTCCATCTTGCTCTTTCCCATTTCTTCCTTCCCTTACTGTCTCTTCTCCCTAACAAACTCCCTTGAACACACACTCCACATCATGGCTCCTCCCTCACCCCTGCTCACAGTTTGGCCCTATAGAAGGTGTGTTTTCTTTTCCTCTCTTGCTCCATCCCTTACCTTGTGTTAGGCCATGCTTGAGGTTGGTCTCGTTGGTGTCTAGGCTGTTGCAGCTGTTGCTAAAGCCGCCCGTGCTAAGGCACCCGTTGTCAATGCCTCCTCTTGTGCCTCTATTCCTCTCAAATCTGGTGGCTCTGGTCTCGCCAACGAGTCCACCGTTCTCTCACCATGGACCGCTGTTGCTGAGGCCATAATTTATTTCCTCGCTATGCTGTGCGCTCCTCCCCCTCCGCCCCCACCCCCGCATCCTCCTCCTTACAATCTCCACACTCGCCTCTTGAGGACCATCGTTGATGCCCTTGTGGCACGTCAGGTTCCTGATTACTTCTTTTCCTTAATTTCCTAGGTGGTCCTACAGCTCCTCCCTTACCTATCGGTATTGTTGGCGGTGCTACGCTAGTGAGTGGCGTCATCATTGCAAGTGACGTTGCCATTCTTGATGGTGCTGCCCTCACAGATCTTTCTAGTTACAATGGTGTCGTCGGTGATCCAGGATGTGTTGGTGGCGCTGGTGCTGCCAACGTTGTTATTGGCACCATCCTTATTGGTCTCGATGGAGGTGTTGCTGCCGCGGGTGGCGCTATTGCTACATGAGGTGCTAGTATGGCTAGAGGTACTTCTACCATCAAAGGTGGTGTTGCTCCTAGAGGTGTTCCTACTGATGGAGGTGCTATTGCAACCATCGTAGGTAGAGCTATCCTCGCTTATAGGGCTCTTTCTACTGGCGGTCTCCTACTTGGTGACTGTTACACTACCCTTGCTCGTTCTGAGGCGCACCTCGATGCCATGACGCTACCGGCCGGTCATCTTGTCAGCCTCATCCTTTACCCACCCACCTCATAGTTTCCTCGATTTCTGTTCCTAGCTATGTTGTTGGCATACCATTTAGCAATTTGTCTTCTCGCTTTGTCTCCAAGGTGCACGCGCATGGTCTTTGGGAGCACTACAATCCCGTTATCACCCTCTATCGCATGCACCAAGACTGTGCCCCCCTTGGTTTATATCTGCTCTACTCCGTAGCTCCCACCATCGTTCTTTGCAAGCTTAATCACTTTCCCCCAAATCTCGCTCTTGTTGCTTGCTCTTGCAAGGCTTGAGCTTCCATCCTTGTGCTCTACTCCTTAGACTCTACTCGTTGCACCGCCTTAATTTTAGCTTACCTTTGCGCTATTTGTCGTTCTCACAACGAGTCTCTTGGGTCCTACCTTGGTCGCGTCGAGCTTCTCCAAAGTGAGCATCTCATGGCGGGTGCCTTCCTAACAGACCAGGCATTTTTCTCCTCCGTCATTTATTGTCTCGGGCTTGCTTTCTCTGGCACTCTTACCTCTTTCCCTCTTATCGTGACCCCTTTGCATGCTTATCATATGCTCGGTGCTGTTTGATGTGCTTTGCTTGATGGTCTTTGGAGTGTTCCAAAGTGTATCCGAGGAAGGTGCCGCTCTTTATGAACACTCTTCATGCATTCTTGGCATCCCACCCTCCCAAGCCACCCATGCTCTAACAATGCGGGCCCCCACTGGGAGAGGTAGTGGTCATTTTTCTATTCAATTTAGTTTTGATGCTGTGGATCATGGCCATGATGCATGTCCCCATTGTTTGGTCCCGGACCTTTGCAAGCGGGAGTTGGCCTGCACACCCTTCTTTGTGGTTGTGCCGTATGTGCTTCTTATGTCTCGTCACTCATTGGGTCCCTCGGAGCCGCTCCTATTGCCCCACCTAGCGGTCTTGCATCCCCTTTTTTCTCCTCGTAGTGAGAGTTCCATTTTCATTTGAAATTTGCACGTTATAGCAGAGGGTATCCTCAGCAATCCTTTGCCTGCTTGTATGTCCCTCTTGTTTGATTCCAGCGCTACCCATGCCTCTTCCCCGCTGTCCTCTCATCTCTCCTCAATGCTCCCTTTGTCAGAGAGAATATCCCTTGTTATGTTTTTGTATGATCTTCTTTCCAACACCAATTGTGTCCTCTCTCCATTTTGGGTCGTTGATTGGTTTGCTTAAGATGAAATGTGCCTTGTTCGTAAGTTGTTCACTGAGCTCATTCTTTTTTCTGTAATCATCACCCCTTCACTGGCAATGGAGTACCCCTACTTGTTCTAAGTATGGGCACCTTTTGTTTGATAACCTGTGCAGGTGACATGTCCTTCTCCTCTGTTCTTTATGTTCTTGCCCTTGAATTCTTTGTCATCTTTGTCCCCACTCTTGATGCTTGTGGATTCTCTACCACCAATACACTCGATCTCATCGCTGTCATTGATCACGCGAGTGGGAATGTCGTGCTTTGTGGTTGCTTCCTTCCTGGTGAGGGCCTCTATTAGGTTCTTTGTCTACACTTTGTGTCTGTCCACACGGCCGATGTTGTTGCGCTTTTCACTTGCTCTTGCTTTGCACATTTACATCTCCTTTACCTTCGCCTTTGTCAACTCCTGTCTTCCACCGTTACCTCTCTCCTCTGTTCTCTCCCTATCAATGGATTGTTTGACCCTATGTTTCGTGGCCCTTGTGGTGCTGAGTGAACCTTTTGTGTAGTCGATAAGATGCATCGCCTCCCATGTCCGTCCTTCCCCTCTCGCGCGTCCGTGCCCCTTAAACTGACTCATGCCGACGTCTTTGGTCCTCTCTAGGATGAGTTCTTTGCTGATTTCACGAAGTAATTCCTCAACTTGATGGACAACTACATCTGCTTCACGGGGAATTTATCTCTAAGAATAAACCGATGTCAAAGTGAGAATCTTGTTGTGGTACATAGTTACCTAGTGCTTGAGTGGTCACCAAATCTTACAATTTTTCTCTCATCTTTGCGACGAGGTCTTTGGTGACATCGCGACTTTCTTCAAACCTGAGGGTATTGTTCACGAGCTCTTGGGACCTTATTCCCCTCAAAAGAATATGGTTTTGGGATGCTAGATCTGCACCCTCATTGAGGGCGTTTGCGACATGATGGTCGAGGCAAGCTTCCTTGACCATGGGCCGAATTTCTAGCTTGAGGCTGCACGCAACCTTCACTAGGTGTGGAACCAGATTTTGCACCATCCTGTTACCCTTAACAGTACAAAATTTGAATTATTCTTTGGTTAGCGTATGGAACTCAACCAATTTGTGGTCTGGGACACCATGGAAACTGTCTATCTTGCCTCCCCTTCTTTGTCTGGCAAGCTCAATCTGCTTGGCCATCTTTGTGTCATTGTTGATTCTACTTTGCACTCACAAGCACATCATTTTTAGGATCTAATTGCAGAATGCATCGTTGATTCATGTCATGTTTACTACTTTGAGCAGTTGACATACAACATGTTTTGCGTAGACCATTTTCTTCCCCCTCCGACCTTCGCCACGACCTATTCCACCGGTTGCCTCATTTGTGTTGGGTCTCAATATTCTTTCAAGCCTCTTCTAGCACATTCTACCATTGTCTCTTCCTCTCTTGTTCCCCCTACTAGCCCCCCCACCTCATCTGTCCCTCCCTCTCACCTCCTCCCTGGTCCCGGTACGCATCCGTTGGTGGCGTCCCCTCCGCCTCTCATTCCCCCTCCTCTCATTCCATCGGCTCCATCTCCTACCCTCATTGTGGCCCCCACCACCATCGGTGCCTCCTTTCCCTTCTTTTCTCTTCTACACACAACTTTCATGCTCCCCCCGCCTTCTATGAGTGCTTGTATGCCTCCGTCCCCTCCCTTGTGCGTGCCTCCCATGTCCTCTCCTCCTCCCTTGCCTCCATCACATCACTTTGGCAGGCTGTCATCCATATCCTCCCCTTTTGTCCTGGTATCATTGCCGGTTCTGTTTTTCTCCCTCTCCTGCCAGCTCTCCTACTTTTCTCACACTCGTTGCCCTTGCTTTGACAAGTGTTAGAGCACTTGGCTCCTCCGTGCACACGTCCTTGCATGGTGTGTCGATCTAGTTCTCCTCTCCATTGAGGATGTTCTTGAGGACTATCCTCCGTCTTATATCTACCCGGGTGGTTCCCAAGGTGACCCTATCTTCTCGCCTCACTTTCACCCCATCCATCATCATCTTTGACTCCGCAACCCCTTGTCACCCCCCTTTTCCCCTCTTCACTTTCATTTCCTATAAGACCCTCTCTCATGTTTCTGTTCTCTCACCTCGTCCTCTCCTGCCTATGGATCTCCTTACTTCTACCTCCTCTTCATATCCGCCCTCCCTTGCCCCATTTGTGTTCCCTCGTGCTTTTGTCTTCCTTCCTTTCTTGATGCACAAGAATGCCACTTGGAATCGGCCTCCTTTCCTTTTCATGCCTCCTCCCACTCCCCCCCTTGCATCCTCTATGCTTTCTCCCTTTGTCCCTTCTCCCTCTTCCCCTCCCCCCTCCTCTCATCTTCCTCATTCTCACCTCATGTTGGCCACTCCCTCTCTCCATTCTCNCCTTTCTTTCTTGATGCACAAGAATGCCACTTGGACTCGGCCTCCTTTCCTTTTCATGCCTCCTACCACTCCCCCCCTTGCATCCTCTATGCTTTCTCCCTTTGTCCCTTCTCCCCCTTCCCCTCCCCCCTCCTCTCATCTTCCTCATTCTCACCTCATGTTGGCCACTCCCTCTCTCCATTCTCCTGTCTCCTCTTGCACTCTCTCCTGTTGTGCTCATGGTCTTGCCTGTCTCTCTACCCCTCTACTTCCCCTCTTCCTCTCCTCTCCTTTGGTGTGTCCACATTTTCTTCCTTCTCCCACGTCACTTCCCTCTGGCTCATGTGCCCCTCCTCTCCCCTTGTTTCCCTTGCCTTCGCCTCAGCCCTCTTCCCTCCTACGTTCTCATCTATGTCATGCCTTGCCTCTCTCCTTCTTTTGCACGCTCTCTTGCCTTGCTCGTTTCCCTATCTCCATCAGCCTCTCTCTTTTGATGTCCTACTCTGTCTCCCCACTCGTCTCTAGTTCACTATACATCTGCCTTTTACTCGTCCTTTTCCACGCAAATATCTGATTTTGCACCATTCCCCCCTCCCCCTCCCTTGGCCTCATTAGGCTCTCCTTCTACTTTGGACCCCCCTTGGTCTCATGTCTTATCTCTTCCCCATCTTGGCCTATGCGCCCCCCACCTCCTTCCGTATACCTTTGGGGGACGTCCATGGTCGCCAGGTCTTTGAGCGTGAGCTTTGCCATGCGTTGGATTCTTGCATAGACCGTCGAATTTTCAATGCGCCCATGACTATTGCTCGTTCTCTTGCTATCACCTCAATTGCTCCTAATACCTCTTCTATCCCGCCTGTTGATGACTGTGACCCTCCCATGCTTGTCGATGCTCTTTCTC
This sequence comes from Penium margaritaceum, assembly GCA_023375785.1. NCBI lineage: Eukaryota > Viridiplantae > Streptophyta > Zygnematophyceae > Desmidiales > Peniaceae > Penium > Penium margaritaceum. The sequence goes on along the minus strand of SZWC01000586.1, from coordinate 321,140 downwards.
ATCGCGACGCCTCTGCCTGGCATGCTATGTACCTATTGGAGTTAGCTGTACTCTCTGACCATGGTATCCTTTAGCTTGCTGACCTTTTCTTTGGTCGCACGGCGAGTAAGGCCAAGTGGGTTCTCTGCTAAATGTTCACCTCCACCGGTGCTCTTGGCCAATACAAGGCGTGCCTCACCACCAAGGGGTATCCCTACATCCTTGGTGTCAACTTTGGCGACACCTACCCTCCGGCTGGTCTCATTACAAAGAGCCACATCGTCATCTCTTTAGCCGCTTCCCTCTAGTGGGAGCTTCCTTAGTTGGAAATGAAGAACTCTTTTCTCCATGGCCACTTTGAGGAGGAGCTCTACAAGCTGTAGCCTCTCAGATTCTTGGATGGCTCCAAGAAGGTATGCCATCTCTGTTTTGTATTGTGCAGTCTCGGCTGTTTTCTTTTTTCTACGAGGGGAAGTTCACCTTCACCCTTTCTTGTGGGGGCTTCTGTCCTAGCTAGTTCAACCCTTCCGTCTCCGTAAGGGGCATGGCTTTAGTGCTTGCCTTCATTCTGGTGTACATCTATGACCGACACATCACCTCGGCTTTCTCTTCGATCATCGCAAGCAAGGACCTCCTCTCCTCAGCACATGAAAGACCACATAAGAGACCTTTTTCTCGCAACCATGTTTCTTAGGATGTAGCTCTAGCATCTTCTTGGCTCTCTCCATGTCCACTCAGAGTACTATGTGTTCACTGTTGCTCTCTGATTCTTGTCATTCGTTCTCCTCTTGTGACCCCTCCTTGTTGCTTCCTGTCCCATGCTGCCAGGCACCCAACTCACCTTTTCTGTCACTCACGACACGCATCAGGTGAGCCCGAGGGCAATTTTGCTTTTCGGTGTATTGTTGGCACGCTCTCGTACCTGGAAAGCACCACCCATCTTGACATCGCTTGTGCGGTGAGTGTTCTTGCTCGATATGCTTGGGAGCCCTATACAACACACCTCCGTGCCACTCCCTATGTCCTATGCTTTTTCATAAGGCATACTTGACAAAGAAGAAGAAGAGTTACAAGGCATGACCAAATACACTATGATTAAGCCAAAAGGAGAGACAAGGATCAAACCATAGTGATAGGTGTGTTTTTCAAGGAATTCTTTTGCTGAAAGAGAGAAACCTGAAGGAAAGACCATAGGAGGCAGGTGGGGAGCGGTACAAATAACAGCTCTCATTGTCAATGTAAGGAGGCACAAGCGACGTAGGGAGACGAAACTCGTCAAGGAGGCGGAGAGGCCATATAACTTTAGCAAAAACAACACCCAAGGCCATGTATTCTACATCCCTTGTGCTACAAATAACGGAACTCTGCTTGCCATTATGCTAGGAAACCACAACGACCCCAAGGAGGAAATTTAATCCACTATGACTCCATCCATGTCAAGGACATAATCGCTGGTAATGTACGTCTAGAAAAGGGGTATGCTACACAGGGCCAAAAAGAATGTTGATGGGGCATGTGAAGACTGTCACATTAGCCTTAGCATGAGGTTTGGGTGTTGACCAAGGAGAAGTGCCAAATTTTGGAGAGTGAGCCACCACCAAAGCCAAGCACAAGATATTCATGTTTATAATTTAAAGCCACCACAACTAGGATTCTAGTGGGAAGAGGAGGGGTCTTGTGAAACTATTCAAACTAGTAAATTTGATCTAATGTAGAACTAAGATGGAATAAAAATTCATGGATTGATTCATTTTCCTCATGCCTTTTAGGTTTCATTCTTTCACATTGCCTGCTTCAATGGAGCTTGTGTCGGACTTGAATTTCTACTGAAACCTCCATTAAGTTGCATTTCGCTTGCTCCATGCATGCTCGTTGGTTACAAAAGGGTTTCATTGTAGGCGTCATGACCCACAACTTTAGATCTTTGTTTTGACATTTAAACCCTTTGTGCTTTATGTGCATTTGAAAGCTGCCAAGAGCACCATATTTCCATCCTTACCTTCTCTAGCACTCCGTAATAATCACACACCCAAGACAATCGTTGGTTTAGGGAGTTTTTCAGTGGAATGCGATCGTACATAATCGTCCTTGTACCCTTTAATTGTATGCCACTCTACCTCATTACTTGATGTGAAAACTTTCACGACCCTTGCAACATTAATACCGGATTCATTGAGCGCCTTTCCATTGGTAGGGTACATAACATAGCAAGATTTTGCTACGTGAATGTGCCGGCCATTTCTTCATGCAGGTCTTCTACATTTCCCCCCTTACATTTGTAATTTAGGTGGTGGCCATGTGGCCTCCCTTGACGTTAAGGCTTCCCCAACCTTAGTCAAAGGCGACATGGGCCTAGTAGTAGTGTGTTTTGAAACCACCTCGTTAGTTGGGCATGGTTTAGGGTTGTGGACTTTTGAATATGAGATGATTCTTATAATTTTTTGCTTGCATTTTCTAAAAATGCATTTCTCATCTCGTGGAATAATGGTGTGTATACATGATAACTATTTACACAAGTTTCTTTCATAATGTAGGCAAGAAAAGCTGCTAACAGTCGTGCATGTCAGGAGGTAGTCCTTTAACCTTGGCAAGGTGTGTTTTATGCTCATGGCACACTTGGAAGACAATCTTTCCAACTCAAGTACGACATGTGTACTATCCAAATTCACCGTAGTAAGTGGTCAAAGATGAATAAAGTTAACGCCAAGCAAGAGAAGTCGCACGAGATGATGCCCGCATGGTAAACCTAGACCTTTGAGTTGTCTTGTTATGGCCACGCTGCCAGAGAGTGCGTTATCTAGCATAATGGCTTCATAATGCCAAAAGGAGTGGTAACTCCTTGAGATATGGACTTGGATGTCCACCATGAAATCAAGCTTGTTTTAGTGCATCACTTGAAGAAAGTAATTAAGGAGAGCTACCTGTGTATTTTTGTGTGCTTTTTGCATGTAGCTCGCATGTCCTACTCCGGGACACATTATTAGTATCCTTGTTAGTGTGAATGTGGAGGACAGAGACAACTACATTTCTTTCATAGATGATGTAGAAAATTGTGGATTTGTACACATGCAAGGTGGTAGAAAATGGCAAGAGACCATTACTGAATGGGGAGATGATAAGGGGATGATACAGATCTTTATGAATTTTGGATACTGTACTACATTTAGAAAGTAGATGAGGATGCATATGTGTTCAAAGTAAAGATGAAATCTTGAGATTCCTCATGGACACCCACCTCTTATTTAGAACATCAATTTCCAAATGTATAGGTTTTTCCATACCCTAAAGAGAATTTTTAAAATCTCTTGTTTTCAACATGAAATAATCAAAATTTTCTATACAATTTTCCACAAACATCAAGATGAATTAGAAATCAAAGCAAAACAAAACAGTGGAGCCTCGCATGTTTCCCTCAAATAATGCCTTTTCTCCAAGGACATGAAAACAGGCTTCAAGGACGCTGAACACGTGCTAGATGCAAGACTGGACCAACGCACGTTATCATACAATTAATTCTCCTTATTTGGTGATTGTAGATGATCTGGTTACATTCCTACAAGTGGTATTGGATGGCACGATGTGGAGTGATGAGACCATGGTAATTTTGAAATGTTACATCTAAAACATGTGTTTGTTTGTTTACACACAATATCCTTGAAGAAAATCACCTGTCAACTTCCTCCGGCTAGATGTATTACCCTCCCACCCAACAGTAACAAATGTAAAAGACTAGTTATAGATTCATACAAGTTCATTCGGTGTGATATGATGATGGCTATAGATTTACACAAATGTTCAGGTTTGTTGGACTGTTTTTAACATGTGGTTGTTATTAGTAGTACTTATAGAGTTATTGAACCATGGGAGATAACTTTATTTTCCACTTAAGTGTAACGGGGGAGTATCTTCTGATACAAGTTGTTTGGTAGTACGTGGAGTGTGGTCGAGGAGATTTAGAACAACTTTGTGGATGAATCTCCACACTGTTGGTGTAACTTGCAAAACTTTCAATGAATTGTGCAATGAAATGCAAGAAAATATATAGTGGACAAACGATGATGCATTTTCTTGGGCAAATTGATGTGTGTATTATTTGGATGACTGATCGTGTAGAAAGTTGGTGATGCCCAACCACGTTGGATGTGCCATTTGAGCCATGTTTAATGGAAAAATTGGATGTTCTTGGTCCATCCTGACTAGGAAAGACACGCGTGTGAATGATCCACTTATCATGTGCTGGTAATTAAGTCCCTTCATGATGCATGAAAGGATGTGGAGTAAAACATCTATGATCATTCTTTTGATTTGTGTAGTGAGTTCAATGGCTCTCTGAATGAGGGCTTGTTTTCCACTTGCATGCGATCATCAGGCGTCCATGGTAAGGTTTCGGACAGAGGGAGTGCGTGTAGCTATGAGGAACATGGCGTGGATTCATGGGCGAAGTGCATGTCGGTTTCGCATGTGCTGTTACGACATAGCTACACAACAACGACTCGTTTGTAGTAGAGAGTCACGGACTTAAATCCGGGAAAAGCAAACGGAACACACTACTTTTCCATCCATCCGACCAATGGGCGGGAAGTTGGCATTCAACCTGAAATGATTGTTGTTCGAGTTCAGAATTCGACTTTTACATTGCAATAGCGTGCATGGCGGGAGATGGATCTCTTTAAGTAGGATACCTCCACGACGAAGGTGGGGAACACTTTGGCTTGTTATCAAAGACATCGAATACAGAACGCAGCTTCGACTTGCCCCTGGGCAGTGAGAGAGCGCCCAAAGGCAGTGAGGGGAAACGCAGCTGACCAGCGCCTCGCTTCGCGTCGCATCGCATCGCTCGTTCCGCCCGCGGCCAGCTGCCAGGCGCATCTGCGCATCTCCCATCTGCGGCCCCCTTCGCGTCCCAGCTACTGCGCCATCTACTCCCCGACACTCTGCCGCATTTCCGGACCTTTCGCCCCGCCGCCAAACCACCGAAAGTCTCCTGCGGATCTCCCCGAGGCCACCGCGTGAAGGAGGTAGACTGCTACTCCAGGGACTCTGGCAGCGTCAGCAACTTTGTCATTCGTTCAATTTCCTTTGCCCCGGCCGCGAGAGAAGCAGCAGCAGCGGCAGCACTAGCGGCAGCGGCGGCGGCAGGAGGAGTAGGAGCAGCAGCAGCAGCAGCAGCAGCGGCAGCAGCAGCTGCGGTCTAGGTGCTTCCGGATGCACTACTCCACAGCAATGGCGATGATCGCCACCACGTGCACAACCGCCGCCGCCACCACCAGCACCTTCAGCAGGACATCCGGTCGCACCCCGGCCAACCCCGCCCCGTGCCGTCATCCTCGTCCCCGAACCCCGGCCACCTCCTCCACGTCCTCCCCCGCACTCTCCACCCACCGCGTACTGCCCCTGCGCCGCTCCGCAGCCCGACCCGGCACACTGCTGCCCGCGTCTCTGTCCTCCAGCGGCCTGTTCTCTCCCTTTCCCCTCCTCCCCTTCCGCCCCTCCCTCCGCGGAGGCACGCCCGTTGCAGCCGCTCCCACTGCAGCAGCCGCTCCCACTGCAGCAGCCGCTCTTTCTTGCGGCCGCAGAGCTCCTGCGCTCGGGAGAGCTAGCGCAACTGCATCGCCGCCTTCGCGCCCGGCGTGCCGTCGCGTTCTGCTCGCCCCTCCCTCCTCCTCCTCCTTCCCCTCCTCCTCCTCCTGTGCCGCCGCGGCCGCTGCTCGGGCCCCCGCCGTTGCCGCCGCAGCCGCAGTGGCCAGTGGTGACGTTGGCGCCACAGTGCAGCTGAAGGTGCGGCGGTCNCGTCCTCCCCCGCACTCTCCACCCACCGCGTACTGCCCCTGCGCCGCTCCGCAGCCCGACCCGGCACACTGCTGCCCGCGTCTCTGTCCTCCAGCGGCCTGTTCTCTCCCTTTCCCCTCCTCCCCTTCCGCCCCTCCCTCCGCGGAGGCACGCCCGCTGCAGCCGCTCCCACTGCAGCAGCCGCTCTCTCTTGCGGCCGCAGAGCTCCTGCGGTCGGGAGAGCGAGCGCAACTGCATCGCCGCTTTCGCGCCCGGCGTGCCGTCGCGTTCTGCTCGCCCTTCCCTCTTCCCCTTCCTCCCCCTCCTCCTCCTCCTGTGCCACCGCGGCCGCTGCTCGGGCCCCCGCCGTTGCCGCCGCAGCCGCAGTGGCCAGTGGTGACGTTGGTGCCACAGTGCAGCTGAAGGTACGGCGGCCTCTGTCTGCGGGTGCTGCCGCTGCCTGCTGCCCATATCTGCCGGTGCATCTGCTGCCGGTGCTGCTGCTTTTTGCAGATTATGTGCAAGTGCTGCAAGCGCTGCGTGTGCGGTTTGAATTGTGCGGCGGGTCACTGTGGGCGCATGCAGTCCTCATCGCCTTGCGGATATCAGCGAGAGAAAGTGAAGCAGCGGTGGAGGGGGGAGAGGTGGGAGAGGTGGGGCAGGGGGGCAAGGCGGGAGAAGGGGTGGGGGGGGGGGGGGGGG
>SZWC01000586.1:227255-239739 GCA_023375785.1 Penium margaritaceum | reverse complement strand
CGCCCGTACGGGGGGGGGGGGGGGGGGGGAGTTGATGGAGGAGATCGTCCACGGGCAAGCTCGCCGATCGCCGAGCTTGCAGAGCGAGCTGGATTGAGGCGAGGGTTGAGCCACAAAGCAAAAAACAGGACAAGGGGCGTCCACAAGTTGGGCACTCGAGAAGAATCCCAAGTGGGGGTACCGCACTGGCACCGAAGTTATCGGCGATAAAAAGAAGGAGAAAAAAATAGAGTTGGCCAGGGGTCACTGTTGTCGGTTGGTGACGGCGATCGGTGCAGCAACAGCAACCGCAGCCATAGCGGCATGACCCGCAGTGTCACCAACCACAAGAAGTGTGGCGGGGACCACCGCTGCGGCGTTGACGGCGACCGTAGGCAACAGTGACAGCAAGAGCAATACCGAAGGCAACTTGAGGTCGCACACTGTGTTAGCTACGCAATAGTAACATAGTAATCGCGTAGCAATCGCACAGCAGCGTACCACTGGTGTGGTGGTGGCTGTCCTCATGACAACGTCCCAGCACGTATGAGAGACTGTGCTTTGATCGCCCACCTCCCCCTGTGGCCTTGTGCCAGTGGAAGCAAGTGTCGTGTGCACTCACCCACGCCAAGCTCAAGAGATGAGCGGACAGGCGTGATAGAGAGCGCAACCGGCGCCGTGGTTGGTACCGGCATTGCATGTAAGGGTGCACACCAAATCCATGGATCTGCGGATCCAACTTACGATTCTTGGATCTCGGATCTATCCGCGGTTCCAGTTCTTTCCGCTTGATCCGATCCGAGGAACCGCGGATCCTTCGCTGGAGGGGGGGTGCAAAAATCTCGACAGGTCTTGTTTGACCCAAGCATAGGACCAAAGTTCCGATACTTGAGGCGGTGAACCTGGGCGAATCGCACCTTTGGTGCATGATGTGGAGGAAAGTTATCTGCCTCCATGTCCATAATGTACGAGTGGCGCCAAAAATTGACTCAGTACCTAGTGACGTGTGCTGTTTCACGTGGATGCAACGTCCACAGTGGCTGCCACTTGTCAAAAGATTCACTATGTCCATGTATTCTGACGTGTACTAGGCCCATGCAGCCGGTGGCTGCCGTGGCAGCCAGCTCCCAATAGCGTGAGCCGTAGCTGGCAGCTTACGAGAGTGACAGCCGTGGTAGGCAGCTTCTGAGAGCGTCAGCCATTGGATGCACAATTTCTGAGGCGACATGCCCGTTATCGCTTCCGTGCAATGTGCGGTTACGTCCGATGTTATTCAAGTTTTTGAGATCTGTTGTTTTTTAAGAAAGGGATGTTTTCCATCCGGATATCATGTTTAATCCTTGTTGTGATCATGTAAAGTGAAGTACAAAGTATCTGCCTTTTAGATGATTTTTTCAATTTCAATTTCATAATGCCGGCGGGCCTGATGGCCGTCACGGGTCTTGGCACGCTTACCATTGTGAGCGTCAGTTGAGGACTCCGCTCGTAACTTTCACAGTTACGAGGACAGCTCGTAACTGAGCTCCTCCCCAGCAACTCTGTGCTACTCCCTCCTTCTCTCCGGTCTCAACACTATGGCCGACGATGGCGCTGTCGCCGAGTTCGGAAACGCTCGCCCGTCGGTTTCAGACAACGAGGATGATAGCGGCAATTAGACGCAAGGAGAGAAGCGCAAAGAGCTGGATGAAACAGGTGCACCGTCAGTCATCTGGCAGGAGTTCAAAAACACCGGCACCAGGGAAGACTCACGGGCTTAGTGCAACCACTGTCCCAAGAACTACTCCCGCAAGAAGGGCTATACCAGCAACATGTGGAAACATATGCGCAACAAGCACCCCGTAGTCTACAAGCGGCTGAAGGAGGAGGCCACAGCCCAGGCACTGAAGATGGCGATGTCCCAGGCAGTGGCCGTACAAGCAGAAGTAGAGGGCGAAGTGGGGGTGAACGTGGAGAACACCATCATCGCGCGTGGTTTAGCGACCATTGTGGTTCTCTTTGACAAAAAGTACTTCCAGACTTGTGTCTGGAAACACGTCATCGACAAGAACATCAGCTTCCTCAGCATGGATTCCTACTCGCTGCAGCAAGCCTTCGCGCACGCAAATCCAGCGGCGGTGATGCCAGGACGGATGACCACCTTGCGACAGATTGTGCTTGCTGCAGCCGCCTTTCGCACGAGGATCCGGAGGCAGCTGTCTGAGGTAAAATGTTCTGTGTCTTTCACCACAGACGGCTGGAAGGGGGATAAGAGGATTAAGTACGTAGGTGTCACGGCACACTGGATGGAGGACTGGAACATCAAGGCAATTGCTCTCTCTTTCCCAGCTGTGCCAAAAAATCCTAGTGATGTGCGGATTTTTGAGGTGTTCTCAGCCGCTTTGAAGTCTTGGGGCTTGTGGGACCGCATCTTCTGCCTGACTGTGGACAACGAGAGCACCAATGATGCCATGATAGACAACTTCATCGTCCCAGTTGTAGACTGTTCCTTTGAGAAGGCCGGGCATATCAGATGCCTAGGCCACATCATGAATCTTGCCGTGAATGATCTCATGAACCTCAATGCTGTTGCCGAAGTCATCTCATCCGCACGTAGCATCGCAGTGTTTGTCACACGATCGACACCACGTGAGCAGTCGCTGGTGCACCGCGCTGCTACAGAAGGAATCACTTACCAGTCACTGCATCTAGACACGGAGAAGCGATGGAACTCGACTTTGGACATGATGCAGCGCGTACTGCACCTGAAATCTGTTCTCCCCAGCTAACTTGACGGCTATGGTCGGGATGGTGAAGCCCTGAAACTGACGTCTGATGGGTGGACTCTGATTTCCCTGATGACCTTCATTCTAGAGCCGTTCAAGGCTTACACTGACAACGTTAGTGGAAGCAAGTACCCTACCCTCAACCTTGTGATTCCTTTCTTTGAGTTCATGTTTGACAAGCTGTCAGGCTGGAAGGTCAAAGCAGAAACAGCAGTGGCAAAAAACAGAAGCAGCAGTGGCAAAAAGCAGGAGAGGAAGCAGCAGTGGCAAAAAGCAGAAGGAGAGGTGGCGGGCACGCTTGACGCCAAGGAGAAGCTGCTGACACTGTTGCTGCCGGGGTTTGAGAACGCTCTGGAAAAGCTTTAGAAATACGCAAAGCTGCTGACTGACAAGCATGTGTTGGCAACAGTCGCAGACCCTCGCTTCAGGCTGAAGTACTATGGCAGAACCCATGGGCATCAGGTCAGCAGCAGCTTTGCAGGTATAGCTGTTGCAGCTCATGCGGCCGTATCATGAGCGTGTAGAGCAAGAGCGCGCAAAAGCAGCAGCTGCAGCAGAAGCAGCAGCATCGTCAGACCAGCAAAACTAGGAGGCAGGAGTGAACAACAATCAGAGCTCTGCCGAACAGAGTTCAGCCTCTACATGTGCTGGGCAGTTGCGCCTAAGAGCAGAGCAGCAGAGAGCAGAGGATGATGCTCTACTGGAGGCAGCAATGGTGGACCCTATGGCAGATATGTTCGAGACACCGGTGCCACCACCAGCAGCAGAAGTGCAACTGAGCGACCTGGAGGAGGAAGTGGACAGGTGGACTAAACTGGAGACGAAGCATCCCAAGACAAACATCCTGAAGCATTACCGAAAGCTCCACAACCAATTTTCAACATTTTACCTCCTCGGCATGGATGTTTTCTGTGTGCCTGGCACTTCCATTCCTTCTGAACGGCTATCTTCGTTGGACAGGCATGTCATCACAGACTTCCGGCACTCCTTGGCGCATTTGACAGTGTAGAACCTGCTGACCATGAAGAGTTGGATCAACAAGCAAACGCTGTGAGACTTCCCCGTCAGTCACCATGGCGTCATGGCTAAGAAACTGAAAGACGAAGAGGATCATGTCAATGAGCTCCGCAAGAAGGCAAGGGAGTCACTGGTTGGAGTAGCGGCAGAAGAGTTGGAAGGACTTAGTCTCTTTGTGAATGATGACGAGGAAAAAGACATGGGGGAGATGGGGCTTGGGGATGAGCATGTGGGGGACGATGATATGGTAGAGGTGTGATGTCATGTAATCCAGTTACATTTTGCCATTGAATTCCATCTCTGAGTTTTTCCTCTTGTTGTGTAAGTTGCATTATTGTCATTTTGACAGTGTACGATCTAGGAAACATGTGTTATTTGCATAGCTACAAAATCAGTACACAGAGACTTCAACTTCACAAACAGTGATATGGATTTCTGCTTAGCAATGAGTGATGCATCCGTATGGCAGTTACTGAAGCATTTAGGTGCTTCAATTGAATGGCAGTAACTGGTGCACTTAGGTCATCCAATTATATGTCAGTAAGTGAAGGACTTAGGTGATCCAATTCTATGGCAGTAATTGCATTGGAATGTAAGACACAGGTGTAGAATCCAATCATGTGCACTACTGTGGGAAACTATTCTTTAGGAAAAATGACAATGTACTCAGTTTGAACAACATGCTTGTCCATGTTGCCATTTTTGTTCTGTGTAAAAGTGAGTTTGGCATGTTACACATTAGTGCACTTACGAGGATCCAAGGATGCACGGATCAGAAGATCTGAGAGTCTTGGGATCCGCGGATCTGGATCCGGATCCGCGGTTCCGGATCACCGGAGGCGATCCGTGGTTCCGGATCACCGGAGGCGATCCGCGGTTCCGGATCTGACTCCCATCCGCGGATCAGATCCGGTGTGCACCCTTAAGTGCATGCGTGGCAGGTACCGCGTCCACAATGGCATTTGTAGTCATGGCATACGCCTCAGGCGTTTAAGGGCATTGCCTGCTACTATTGTGGCGATCGGCACCATGGCTGGCACTAGTTTTGCCCGTGCCCTACCGGGTGGCGAACGCCCTGGATATGATCCCACCCTTCTTCTTCACCGTCTGACTCAGAGACATTGGCAGATATCGTGGCACCCCTCATTAGAGGTATGGCGGTGTTGTACGCTGAGCTCAAGGGTCTAAAGCGCATGGTGCAACAACTCACAGACCATGTGGTCTCTGAGCGGGCCAGAGCCACCATGCCACAACAGACACCCCCATGCTCCATTTTGCCATCCTCACCTCGATCAGTGGCGTCACCTGACAGTACCACGCCTCCCGACCTTAGCTCTAAATCTGATGCCTTCCACTTTGTCCTTGAGCTAGTCAGAGTCATCTCGACATCTGACTCCTCCTCTTTTAGGACAGTGCCTTTAGCTCGCGCTCCTTGTGGTCGCGCTCGGCACGCAAGGCAACGGACGACACGTTTAGCTAGACATGCCCAGCATGCAGCGGCAACATCGATAGTGCCAGACGTTACCGTGGAGCTGACTTCATCGTCCCCGCTCGTAGGGTTGGTGTAGCACCCCTTCTCAACTTCTACCAATGCGTCGGTTGAAGGGGACGTGGAGTGTCCACCAACAACCACCAAAAATTGTAGGAGGGATACGACAGACGGTGATGGACGATAGGGTGCTCTCAGTGAGGATGAGTCATCCAAAGAGTGGTCCAACACAGAGTCGGAGGCCGACGAATGGTCCGACTCGAAGTTGGAGGTAGACGGAGAGATGGGGATGGAGATGGAGAGTACAATTGACGCAGCAGAGACCACGACCATAGAGGCAGGTGTGGCAACAGTAGTGGATGGGAAAGCAACAACAGTGGCGGTGAAACTCGACACATGTGGAGCATATGTCTGAGCAATAGACGTGTCGGCAGCCACTGACGTCGTGAGAGTAGCAGTAGTAGCAATCGCTACTATAGACGGGACGCTGGTAGTGGATGCCCTTGTTGGTGTAGACACCACGATGACCTTTGTCCCTGTAGCAGTCGGTACGACCACAACAGGGGTAGACACTCCCTCAGCCGCAGCATCAACCTTTACAAGTACACATACAGAGGGGACACCTGGAAAGGCAGGAGACATTGAGGTTGCCAGCACGTCAACTACGGCTGACGCCACTCCCATAGATGTCCGTGGAGGTGCAGCCGTCGCGGAGGACACAACTCAAGAAGGAACTGATGCACCAGTAGTCGAGCCGGCCTCTGTGCTCGAGCGTCTACACTCTTCCTTTCGTGACCAGGAGGATGTAGTCGCACGTGCAGACAGGCACCTGCAGGACCTCACGCTTGAGTTTCGTACAGGGAGCACACGTTGGAGCACCGCGGATGCCGCGGGTCATCGGGTAATGGCAGTAGACGTCGAGGATGTGTACACACTCTTTGAGGATACCGGGTGGACGTTGCACAGTGTAGTATGGAGGCGGTCAGACTTGCGCTGGTAGTTGGAAGAGGTGATATCAGTGGATGCTTCAGCAGTGACGGCCCGTGCAGGAGCAGTCATTACCATGGTCCACACTATTGACAGCCAAGTGGCGGTTGTTTCCGCGGTATCAGATGAGCTTGTAGCAGTCACCCCTACAGGTGCATCTACTGTGGAGGATGCAGAGCAAACTGTGGACCTCTGGATCATGGCTGCCATGTCTCGTATCGTTGACACCATGGCGGTTAGTCGTGGCTCAAGCGGAGGCATACGTGTAGGGTCTCATGGCTGAGCTCCAGGAGGCTAGCGGCCGTCGTTACACTACGGATGTTCAAGCAAGACGGGCTGCCAAGGAGTGTGTGGAGGATTTCGACACGGATCTTGAGGCAACTACGAGGTCTCTACAAGCTGCACGTTGGGGAGGGGTGGATGTTCAGCAGCATGTGGATGATTCACTGTGCACCAGGGGTTGGGAGGAGCCCCAGAGGATTGTATGGGCTCCTTATGATGGCGATGATGCGGCAAAGGTAGATTCATCAACGAATGCCAACGTCCCGCTAGCAGGCGACGGCCGAGTGACAAGTGTGTTAGCAGCAGTCGGTACCTCCGCAGTAGCACCTCCTGTAGATGCAGACTTTGTAGATGCCGCCATGTTTTCTAGTGTCGACGCCCTGCTAGCAGCTGGCGGCCAGGCGATTTGACTGATGACCTGTGCGATGAGGCGGTGAGGCTGCAAGAGGCCGTGGCTCATGCTGACACACACACATACGATCGAGATCCATCTTCAGGTTCATTTCGCGACTGACAGCCTGTATGTTGCAGATGCAAGTGGTTGGTTGACAGCGGTAGCATAGCTCAACAAGCTATACACACGTCTTGACATTGTAGAGTCCACGTTGTGATGTGCAGCTTAGCAGCTGGTAGGCATACAACACGTGATGCAGTTGGAGGAGGCTCTTAGCGCTACACCAATCACAATAGTTGGTGACAACAGTGGTCACAACTACGACAATGATGAGGATGACAGTGTTGACAATATTATGGGGTGAGGCTACGTCTGGGCATGTCTCACATGCATCGTTCTCACCCTTATTGTTGCTATGCAGGTACATGTGGTCATGGGGGAGCCGAGCTCCCTGCTCAGGGGGGATGTTGTGCAGAGTTATCAGCTTTGCTCGTGCCATCGGGCTCTGCCGCATATGGGGAGTGTTGGCGTGTGTGCTTTCGCTCAATGCCTCCTTGTGCACAGATGATGGACACACTATTACTCTATGGTTGACATGGGTCGAGGTGGTGGTCGTCAAAACCCGCATACCTAGTGGGTTGTGCCGGTGTGACGAGGAGACCACCATGTACTTGGTATGTAGGTGTGTGTATCATGCTGCAGGTGTCGCGTTGTCGGGCTCTAAGGCCAAAGGGGAGTGTTGTGTGGGATTTGAGTTGATATCGCCCCACACAGGCGATTATGGTATCAAAGATCTCGTGGCTTCATTATCACTTACGATGTTGTTTATGTGATGCATTTGTTGCGTTCCGGCATCTAGTTTGTGAGTGTGTAGGTGCTAGAGTTTTTTTCGGTGGTCAAGACCCGGGCACCCGGAGACATGTTTCGGGGTCTCAAGGAGACTTGAGGTGGCTTTGGTGGAGACCCGCGAACCTGGTGGGTCGTACCGGTGTGACGTGGAGACCTAGAGCCTTGAACTAGTGTATGCATGTCGGGAGTTCGTGATGTGTTGTCCAGCGCTTAGCTATGTACCTTGCTCGTTGGTTGAGACCCGGGCACCCGACGACATGTCCGGAGTCACAAAGAGACCTGCCTTACATATTACGGACATTTCGGGCTCACCGTACTCATCATTCTGGTTCAAAGGACGAGTCGTTTTGACGCCTGTGCAGGAAGTTATGACCAGGCGAGTGTTTTAGCCTCGGCTGGGCCGTTCTGGCAGTTTGCGTAGTTTTACGCGAGTTGCGCCTGGTGCACAGCCAAACGTGTCCCTGGCTGCGCACCAGGCCTCACAACTATTTAGGTCGTTGTTGCTCATTGTTGTAACTCTCTCTGCATGTGTTTCATTGATGGAGGTATGTTTGTCACTCTGTTTGTGTCGCCTAGCCAAACCCTTGCCGTTTCGCGTCCAACATGTGTTGACGCCGCGAGCTGACTCAGAGCTGATGCCTAGTCAATAGCAAGTGTGCTAGGAAGCTTCCTGGAAATCTCCTTAAGGCGGAACAGAAGCGTGTTTGCATATGGGCTTTGAGCGGTCTTATTGTCATGTAGTGTTGTGAAGTGAGAGCTTAGTTTCCCCTTATGATTCTCCAGCAACTACATTGTTTCTTCTATGATGTTTATGCTACATTCTAGCCACCTAGTTCACCCATGCACGGCTGGTGGAGTTTTTTCAATGGTCAAAACCAAAGGACTCGATGGTCTGTGAAAGTGTCCTGGGAGACCCCATGATGATTAGGCACATATTGTCTCTCACGGGTTTGATTGAGAATGGAAAGCTGTCAAATACACAAGTGTACTTGTTCGAGTTTTTGCCACTAATTTGAGTGGTACATCTCTTCACATGCATGCCTTGTACAACTTTGTCTTCTGAAACTATCCCTCTTCCCAACCCCCTCTCCCTGTCAAGCGGAAAGTATGTAAGGGGAGTGCATAAGAGAGTGATTTACAATAATTATGAAAAAGACATGCAAAAATGCATTTGCATACATATAGGATACATTTTGTAAAGGTGGTGCAAAAAAATACATGGTGATCGTATGTGAGAAAGCAACAGTGTATATTGAGAAGAAGTTTCATGGAAGTGTTGGGTTATCACATACACAGGTGTGTCATGAAAACAGATCACTTTTCCTATGAAACACTTTTCCAATACACTTGTGTATGGAGAAAAGAATTTTTATAGAAGTTGTACAACATCATGTACGCAAATGTTTACTTCCTTCTATCTGTCTCGTATACTTTTGATAACAACACAAGCACGTAGAAGCTTCCATATCGAACATAACTTCATATTGTAACCTTACAATGTGAAATCATGTCGATTCAAAGGAGATTCCTAGAGCTTTCTTCCAGTGTAGAAAGTGTCCAATGAAGCTTCCATGAAGCTTCCACATTGAAGCTTCCACGAAGAATGACACAGTACAGATAAGTGCATAAAAGCATCACTGATGCTCCAAAAGTATGATATTTGATGATGTACACTACTCTCATGGTGTATAATTGTGGGCTGATCTGGTCTAATTGCTCGTTTCTAAGGGGTCTCTACTAGCCAGTGAGGTGATGGGAAGCAGAATCCCACAAATTTCCAACATTAGGAGGGGTTCGGTAAGGGATAGACCAAGCACTCTGAGGCCAAGCACCCAAGCTCACTCATTTTGATGTTGTGGAAGATGTTAGAAACCGCAGGAATGGAATGGCCCTCAATTGAGGCCATTCACAATGGAGAGGATGCCAAAAGGTTTCCCTGGGACAGCTGGACCGAGGTCGCACAGAAGGGTGAGGTTGCATGCCCAGTAGGCATCAATGGTCTCATCAGTATGCTTCTTTAGCGAGTTGAACTGTTCAGTGAAGAAACTCAAGGCACCGAGTCCAATGACGGTGTTGTGATGCTGAATCAAAGAATAAGCACCGACATAATAAGCAGATGTGCAACGTAGTGGGTCTACATTGCAGGACCTAATCTCATTTGTGGGAATTTCAGGGTCGCTGGTGATGAGGGCACAGATGGTGCAGGCAGCCTCAGATGGTACAGAAGCAAAGGGTGGAGCAACATCATGATAACACTCCCAGAGCTGTTCACCTTTGGTCCAAGAGCTGAAGCGCACTTCCCCTGATGCAAAAGTGAATGAATTTGTGAAATGTGGAGGGGGTGTTGCACAGACAAGCTGATGAGACCAACAAATGCTACAGCGGTGAAAAGATCCAGTGGATGAGGGTACTGTACCAGCGGGCCTAGAAGTGGAAGTGGAGCAAGTGGCAAATGTTGTAACGATACAAGCAGTAACAGAGGTGCTTTCCAGAGATGGAATTAGATTCAAAACAATCATATCAGCAAATTTTTCAGAAAAAGACTCATGGTCATTCTTCTCACACTGTAGGCGCTCTTTGATAGCACGTTGTGTACCAAGTGCAACCTGGTGTTGATCATGTGTGCGTTACAGGTCAACTTGAGGAGAAGCATACTACTCATCATCAACAGGCATGATGGCAGAAATTGTACCCTGCTAAGAAATTTATGCCATCTTTCCCTTGGCGTAGTAGGTGTAGGAAATATGGGTGGAGGTGCAAAAGATTCCCCCTAGCTGCAAGAGAGTCCAATGCAAGGCAAGAAGATCCATAGGTGCACGCACTCCAGAGATCGAGCACAGGGACACGGCATGCATGCAAGGCCCAAGGCATCTCACCAAGCATAGTTGTGCTGTGAGAAGCGTGGTGGCATGGCTGATGTAGCTGACGCTGCAAAACAATGACAATGGACACTGAGGAGACAATCAGGCAAAGAGTTATAGCAACAGCTGCTGCAGAGAAGGTGGAGATGGCAGCTTCTGCTGACACGAGGTGAGAAAGATGCTAGGAAAATCTAGGAGAGGAGGCAAACTGATGGTAGAGGTCCTGATAGCAATTGCTGCAGATGCAATGATAGTGACAAGTGTCGCTGTTGAAGATCAAGTTTCTGCTGCAGTTTAAACCTGGGTAGCGATGTTGATGGCTATAGATAGGGGACCTACAGAGATGGCAACAGTGGTGTATACCTCCACTGCTTGGCTCGCTGTAGTGCTAGCTGGTGCATGTGATGCACGTGCAGATGCTGCAAGCATTGAGGTGACAGCAGTGCTGGAATCTAACACCATTGTGAAGAGGGTGACATGATCAGAGAGCTGTGGTGGTGAAGAGGGTGGAGTAGCAGGGGCTCAGATGAAGCAGTCACAGCTGCAGAAGCTACAGCAGTAGGCTGCAACAGCACTCTGCTACTTTCCTAAGTGGCAGTGAGAACGGCCTGGCAGTGCCAGAGAGGCCGGTGTGGACACGTGGTCGCTGGCAACAGTTCCGATGCAAGAAGAGAGAGTTTTCCAATGTTTTGCGAGGTCTCTGTTCCGGCGGCGCTTGAGTTGGCGAGGTCGCGTCCTGACAAGACGGGGAGTCGTCAGACGCCGTGCCACACGCTTGGTCTACCTCGACGTCCTCACACGCTTACAAGTCAGTGGGGCCATATTCCCTGGCATGTAGCCAGGGTTGGAGCACCGCCAATCCATATCCAAGTCACGTTCTCTTTCCTCCTCATACGCTGCAGTTACAATTTCAATCTGGTCGTGCTCGGCGGCACCCCTGGATGAAATGGGCATGGGTTCAGATTCTGGTGATGACGACAAAATGAACAACACGAGAGCAGCAACAGAGTGCTACTGCTTGCATGGGTGATGTGTGAGAGGGTGAGGAGGCCATGAGTGTGCCACAAGGCCACTGAAAAGGGGTTTGGCTTCTAGGGCTGCGGTGGCAGCTCAAACCAAGATGGCTGTTACTTGGAGGACTGCAGTCGTGTGGCTGTAGTTGCTGCCAAGCTGTAGCAAAAGAAGCGCTTGTGGCAGCTACTGCGCTGTTCTATGCCTGCTCAATTGTAGCTACAACGCCTACTTGATCTGCGGTTGCTGCTGTAGTCCGTTGCTTTGTGCAGATCCAGTTGTGGATGCAATGCATGCTGGTCTGCGACTGCTGCTTCTCTGCAGCTGTTGCTCAGGCAGTTTTTTCCATTGCCACTGCTGAGTTGCTTTGTACAGATGCAGCTGTGGCTGTAGCTCCTGCTGTCTTGCAGCCACTGCTGCGGTGTTGCTGGAATTTCTGCTGAAGGAGTTGCAGCCGTGGTCAGGATGCTACTCTGCTGCTGCAGTTCACTTGTAGCTCGGTGGAAATTGAGTAGGGTTTAGCGTGCATGATGAGAGGGCAGCAAGGGGACAGTGAGAAGGCAGAAATTGTGCAAGCACGTGAAAATGCGGAGATCCGCTATAATGCAGTAGCACAAGTGATGTTGCGTGGTGGTGGGTTTCATGATGAAGTCGCCACAGCTCGGACCTGTAAGGTACAAGAACCTACCCTCTACTCATATCATTGCGTATATCCATCACCAGGCTCTGATACCACTAGAAATAAGTGACTTCCTAGGTGTGAGGGAGCAAGCAAGGAGAGTGAGGGTTTTCAGGTTACACACACACACACACACACACACACACACACACACACACACCATGGATTATAAAC
>SZWC01000586.1:170105-226412 GCA_023375785.1 Penium margaritaceum | reverse complement strand
TCTCACACACACACACACACACACACACACACACAGAGAGAGAGAGAGAGAGAGAGAAATTACCATGCATGAAACTATCCGTTGTCCCAACACATTTGGATTTTGAGATGATACTTTGATGCAAAACCTGTCAGCGAGTATGTGGCCAATCAGCATGGGGTCTATTGAGCCACTGGCGCAGACCACCGAGTTTCCAGGTCTTGACCACCAATTAAATCCTTTCAGCAATGACCGGGTGAATAAGGTGATCATGGTGCATAACACGTGTCACATTAAAAATGGAGCTGTTGGAGCATCATCGGGACAAGGTAAGAAGCACTCACTACACAACACCATTTGATTCCCATAAAACTCAAAGCCCATGTAGCAAGAATCCCCTTGGGCTTCAAGAGATGTCAAAAAGATACTAGATGAGGGGATACACATGTCCTCACTTGCTGAGAGGATCCTGGGAGGAAGGACTTCAACACCGTTGTGCCAGAAATGAATCTGCTCCCGCTGCATGCAGAAAGTCATGGACCTGTCGCATGTAGAAATCATCATAGCCCCCCTTGGCATGAATGATCCTGGGAAGAACAACCAAACAATGGTTGTGCGTGAAGAAAGCTGAAGATGTGAGGACGTCACCTGAGAAGGGAAGATAAGGCTACAATGGCTATGCCTGTCACTCACCAACTCAAGAGGAGGAACGGAAGAGGTCTCCGATCTCACCTTGGACATTCAGAGACAGCCAAATATCCTAACTCGCAGAGTCTTGGGTATCATCTTTCTGCGAATCGGGGTGCAAGATTGGGGAATATGGAGCCGAATACTCCATGAACTGAGGCTGTAACTCTCACATATGATAGCTATCTGAGGTCCCAACTGGAAGACTCCTCTACACCACCCTCACCTTTTTTCAAGAGCTGTGCAGGTGGAGACGATGATGTTGTATACTCACCGGGTACATGATAGGGATGGAGCTAAATCTGTGCATCTGGAGCTTATAACTGCAATTGGTACATTAATTGTACACTCACATGTGCGCAGGTACTCTCGCACTGTGGCCATCTCTCCCTCGAGAAGTGATGCGCACTCACACACATCAACGATCCTCCTCAGTGACAACACAAAATCCAAACTCAACATCCTCAAGCATCACCAATGAAGCTGATGCTATGGATGAAGCTGATGCTACAGATGAAGCTAATTCTGCTGGTGATGTCAAAACCAAGGGTGTAACCAATGATGCAGA
The DNA here is from genome assembly GCA_023375785.1 of Penium margaritaceum. Taxonomy (NCBI): domain Eukaryota; kingdom Viridiplantae; phylum Streptophyta; class Zygnematophyceae; order Desmidiales; family Peniaceae; genus Penium; species Penium margaritaceum. The sequence continues at coordinate 225,178 of SZWC01000586.1, read as the reverse complement.
TGAAGCTGATGCTGCAAGTGAAGCTGATGGTACTGATGATGTTGACACCAGGGTGCACAGGATGTAGTAGGTGCTACTGATAAGACACCTTCTGTGAATGCTCCTACATCCGTGCGCACTGTCACAGGTATTATGTAACTGGTGCAGCAAGGAATGCAGGCAGACCTAGTGCTTTGTGCCCCATTCTTGGTTCTCATTGTTGTAGTCAATGTTGTAGTAGATGGATGCACACATCCCCCCTCATCCGGCGTACCAGTAGAGGCTTGCGGTGATACAGACGTGCCAGTGACAAGACGGACACGACACACTGCATGCTGAAAATGTTGTAAAGCATGAGATTGACTGGAGGAAGTAGTATAGATTGGCTTATCCATTGTCGGTGTGATGCCAATGGAGTGGAAGATGGAGAGAATAGCTGCAAACCGAGATGGAAGGTATATTCCAAGTGGAGAAGCTCCCTCAGATGAAGATGGTGAAGACAGTGAAGAGGAAGGAGATGAGGCCAATTTTGTACAGGAAAAATCAGAATTCTCAGAGAAGTTATGGTCAATGAGCAACTGCATCATCCACCTCAACCCTGGACCTTGGTGTGCAAGACTGCCAGAGCTTTGATGAAGGGTACGACTGAATCAGGTAGGGCTGCATGCTCTGGATGGTGAGGAAAGGCATGGGGCTGGAACCAGGGTGAATTCCAATCACTAGGGCACTGAAGATACTGACACCAACCGTGGCATCCATCTCTGCAGAAGTGGAAGGCTGTTCCATGAAAAAATGGCCCCTGATGTCAGTGGAGTGGGCCAATCCTATGGGAATGACATGAATGAGGATGGAAAGTGACGTGTCCCGGCAGTGAAGAGGCCGACCACAGAAGCGGCTGGCTAGTAAGGTCCCAAAGAGGTGTTGCTGTAGGCCAAATCATAGCCCCTGAGGGCGGTTGAGGATGAGAGAAGGCATGAAGAATGCTATCTCCCGGTGGTGTAGAATGAGACCAAGGAGGAGGCTTGCCAAAGGAACCACAAGAGGGTGGCGCAAGCTGCTGAACCATCGTGTCGCTAGGATGATGGCCCTTGCTGGTGCAAAGAATGTCCTCTCATGGTGGTGTAGAGACTGACCACAAAAGTGAAAGGCAAGAAAAACCAAGAGATGGTGGTGACGGCAGCAAGGAAACTTTGTTTTGAGGCGACCGGTGATGAGGGTGAGTGTAGAAAACGCCATCTCTGAGCAGTGTAAAAGCCAATCGCAGGAGCTCATGGCCAGGGAAACCAGAGAATGGTCCTCCAAGCTGATGGATCATCATTCCTGAGAGGGTCAGATGATGGAGGTGAGGGCAACGAATGTTGTTTCTAGTAGGCAAAGAAACCGCCAACGGTAGAGAGTAGCCAGGAGGACGTCCGGGCTACGACATCACCATGTCTACAAAGATTGAGGATGACTGTAAGTGTAACGGATTCGACAGAATTCTTGGCCGACTAGGCCAAAACCACGGTGCTTGAGGGTCTCCTGTTGGCCTGAGGGTGAGTGTGCACCCTGGAGGGTCCCTAGCAGTGGCTGGTTCACACCAACAACTGTTTTTGGAGAGACTGAAACTGTGGAGGCAACTGGTTCCAAGGATGGCAGAAAACTGGTCAGAGATTGAGGCAATAGCTTTGGCCTGAATTGAATGGGAATGAAAACTTGATCAAGAATCACAATTAGTGGCATTTTATAGCCACTGATCTAAGCTTTCCAGAACACCAAAGCATGCCAGATTTGGAGCTTCCTAGCAGATTCTATGGCTTCTAGAGTGGACATTGGTAGGCTGTCCTTTTCCCACCTAGGAAGGCATCCCTTCCTTCCTCTAAAAGCTTCTGCCCCTTCCTAGATTCCTTAGCTTGCTTCTAGTAGGAGGGAAGGTATCGAGAAGGTCAAGACACCTCTAGATGCCTTGTAGGACAAGGCACCCTTTCTAGAGGGTGTGCCACCTTTCTGGACCTCACCTCACCTGGCCTTCTAGAAATGCAAGGAGGAATTCTAGAGTTTGAGCTAGCTTCCTGGCATCTATTTTTCACCTCCCTTGAGGCACGGTAGAAATTGATCTTGTGGGACTTGAACCTGGGTCCCTGCCTCTAGAGGTGGACACCACTAACCACTAAGCCACTAAGGCTTGTCTTTTTGGTGTTCCTTTTTTGAGTCACTCCTGCCATGGTGAGGAGCATCACTCCAACATCTCTGACCCTCAAGCACCGCGGTTTTAGCCTAATCAGCCAAGGATTCCGTCAAATCCGATACAGTGAGAGTGGTCTCCAACAGTTGAGAAACAGGTGATGAGGGTGATTGGTTGGTACAACAAGCTGAGGAAAGCCCGAAAAAAGAAACGTGCCTGAGAAACATGGTCTAGAAGAGAATAAAATTATAGAAGGGAAAAACAAACAAAATGAAAACAAAAGAGAAATTGAAATAATGTCTTTCTCTCAAAAACATTCATTACAAAATTCCCTGTTATTGAGAAACAAACCACAATCAGCAACCAGCAGTTTTCTGGGCACCCTTGATGCAGAGTGCCGACAAGGGCACATGTGAAGGCTGCCTGCTGGTGACAAGAGTTGATGATGGTGGATGATGTCAGCCGGCGGTGCACAAACATTGCAGAGCTGTTGCTCCACAGTTGATTCTGATGCTACCAGTGGATGGCATAGCTTCTTCATGCTACCGCGTATGCCTACAGCTTACACTATGTTATGCATTTTCTATAGCTAGCAATAAGGCTCCCACTGTGTTTTTCTTCTGTTTGTTTGTTTTTTCTGTGTAAATTTTGCATGTTACAACATGCAAGCTGCTGCTAGCGTCGCGCACTGTTCCGCTTTGTTGCTCCCTCCTGCATGCTGTTGCATGCTATTGTCTGCTGTTGCCATTTCTAGCTACGTGCTACTATGCGCTACTGTGCTGTTTGTTGTGGCAAGCTGCTTGCTGTACATTTGCTGCTTGTTGCTTTGCATTACTACAATGACTACGTCCAATCATTACTCCTGTTGCAGCACTGCTAACGCACAACACCAGATGGGGCATGCTAGTGCTATGTGGTGTTACTCCCTCGCACGTCGCATAGCTCATTCCTAGTGCGTTGTACAGCAGGCTCTACAACACACTCCCGGGCATACTCTCTAGCACACCGCGCACTACTGCTGTCTACTCATACTGCTCATCATGTCACGTTTATGCTGCCGCATGCCTCACAATGCTTCGTTGGTCGCTCACACAACTACGGATAAAGTGAGGTCCACTTTTTCTGGCAATGGCCTCCATGGTGGCTCCTGCTGCTGCTGCTACCCATACTACAGGTGAAGAAGCACCCAATGGCCTTAATGACCACAAAACCTAGAAGAGAAGTAGAGACCATCTGTGTTGATGCTGCAAATATGTTTACGGCTCCCGCACGATTCTACCTGAGTGGCACCACTCAGCACTTTTAAGCTGCGTTCTTCTAATTTGCTGCTCAAACAGCCCTCCTGTGTTCTGATACCAAGTTAGAATCATTTAGGATTTGCAGGCCCATGTTGTACTCAACAAAAGCATTGGTGGTGAGTGGAATTATTGCAACACCCGTTTTTGCCAAATTGGAACGCGTAAGTGAAAAAAGGGGAGGAGGTACAATCAGCCCCACAGTGGGGTTATGTACTAGGGATTGGTGGCTAGCCCACCAAGCCCGGTCATCCTTGCCACACAAAAATGCAGTGACAGGGAATGATCACACCACAGAATATGAAACAAAACGGGACAGGTCTCCTGAGGCACTACGACAGGTTACCATGTGCCCGAGTCTCAACCGACAAGAAAACATAGAATATGCCTAAAACACGTCCAGACTCCATGGTAGGATGCTAGTACCACCAATAAACCAAAGCGAGAAAAGTTCGGCCTTGCGAGGTGATGAAACATGTCACAGGGCGTCCAGGTCTTGACCACATGAAAAACACACAAAACAGATCCAGAGCATGTGAAGGCTTGATGAACCAGTACAAGGTCTCCTAACATAGCAGCACAATCCACCGTGTACCCGGGTCTCAACCACAAAGAGAACACACACCTGTCAGAAATAACTTATGACAAGTCAATATGGAGTCTTTTGAGGCACTGACACAGACCACTGAGTATCCGGTTCTCGACCACCAAGAAATTCCTATCAGCCATGAATGGGTGAACTAGGTGGCCGGGATGCATTGGATGTATCACACAAGAAACAATGCAAGTGCTTAAGCATCATGAGCCAAAGTAAAAAGCACTTGATTCCAAACATCATCTGATCCTCAGACAGCCCAAAGCCCGTACACCAACAACTATGATCACTCGGCCGTGTCTGTAATCGTGTAGATATCTGATGTGGGAACCTGCCGGATAACCGGCCACCGGATGGTGGCACTTCCAACATGCCCCGACGGGTCTTCACTCGTGTTCAATGCTTTGTTTTATGCAAGTTCTGAGTTTAAGCGTGAGCTTTCTTGTCGCTTGACGCCATGTTTGTGAGAGTTGGACAGAGTTGCGAGACAGTCACTTTTGCAAAAAGAATAATACAATTTTGCTTTAGTTTTTTGGACATGGACATGAATTGACGAGTTGTAGGGGTAGTCACAAACTTCCCAATGCACTAAACCACGTGGAATTCAGTTAACCATAGCTCCTGCTATGTCAGCCAAAGCGTGGTACCCCAATCCAGCCGCTCAGTCGGCGGCACGTACGATGTCCGCCCGCCGAGGCACCCTCACACATAAATTACCATCAAAATGCCTTTCTTGAGGCGCAAATGTCCCTACAGGTAGTGGTGGTACCCGTTGTGCTTTGGGATGTGTTTTGATGAGTTAATCATCAAATTTTATGATGGGGATTGACGTGGTTGGAAACCTTTTTGTGGACCTACAGTCAGAATTCTGACTGTCTCCCAGTAACAAACTGTGCTACTCAGATTCGGACTCCAAGCCAGGATTTTGGCTAAGTTCCTCAGTAGCAACCTGCACTATTATTGGTTCCGGTGAGTCTCACCCACCAGACACCTCGGCAGTCTTTCACGGCTAAATCATCATATGTACATTTGTTACTTGTTCCAGTGGATTTTACATTGGCAGTCGAATCGTCCGATTCTCCATGCCCCACTGCATATTCCAACTTTAGAAGCCCAGTGAAACAATTTCCTCTCTAATTCAATCTGGATTTGAAGCACTCTCTAAGCAGCTAGAGTAAAATGTAATGATTTTCTACTTTCAGCAGCTTGTTGTCGCCCATTGGTGCTGCCTTGGGCACACACTGAGGAAAAAATACAACTTTTTCCTTTTGGGTGAATCTAAGATGGAGTATGAGATTTCTGGTCACCTCACGCTGTTTGAGCAGGAATTTGGAGACGGTCCATTTTGCGAAGAGAATTGCACAACGTCACATTGGTTTTTAACCTGGACCTGATCTGATAACCTATAGGACCATTCATGAGCTCTCCAATCCACCAAACCCTGCGTGCTTCTGCCAAGCGTAGTTCAGGTCATACTTGACGAAGCACAGGTCTCACCCACCATAGAAACGTCTAGCGCCTCCATGGTGCACACACGCCCTGGCGCTTTCCTTCACGTGCAAAGTGCCCTTTCAGAGGCACAGATCCATTTGTATATGATGAGGGGTCTCTTTCACTGTTTTGACGTACCTCGGTTACTTTTGTGTTGATTTTGATGATGGGGTTTGACAGGGTTTGAAACCTGTCCGTGGACCTGGATTCCAAATTATGACTAAGCCCCTGGGTAACAAAGTATGCTGCTGAGTCACGGACTCCGAACCGGGATTTTGGCTATGTCCCTTAGTAACAACTTGTGCTACTGACATCCACATGTACATGCTTTGATCCGCCTCAAAGCACTTGAATCCAATTTGTGCCATGATGCTATCCATTTGTTGGTACTTGCATTAGGGCGATTGCTTTGGCTTGTATACGGACTTCCGCGGTTTGTACAGCTTGCCTTATTTCTCCTCCAGCCTCTCTGATACCTTTATGTAGATTTCTTTGTTGATGATGCTATTGAGGAAGGCCGTCTTTATGTCCATGTGGTGGAGCTCCATGTCTTTTGCGGCTGTTGCCGCAAGGATTGCATGGACGCTCGTGAACTTGACGATGGGGGCAAACGTCTCATAGCACTGCTTGCCCTTATGCTGTGCGTATCCCTTTGCCACAAGCCGTACCTTGTAATTGTCCACCACACCTTCATTTGTGAACTTGGTCTTACAGAGCTACTTTGACCTGATGATCTTGGAAAACGTTGGCCTGTCAACTAGCTCCCATGTGTTGTTTTCAGCAATGGACGCCAGCTCCGACTTGATGGTGGCATCCCACAGCTCCCCCTTGGTCTGTGCAAGCACCTCTTGCATGGTAGTTGGCTCCATTGATGCAGCCAGCATGCACCTCGTCATGCTAATCCATCCGTCGGCACCTGCGTCAAAGCGCTTCCAAGCTCTCCATGACAGTTTTGGTGGCACCTTGTTACTCTTCTGCGATCCTTCTGACTGTGATCGCTCTGGTAAAACATCAAATGGATGGCTCTCCAAGGATTTCTCTTTTGCTTCGGTGAAGAATCGACCGGATGGGTGGCGCATCTAAAGGATTTTCTTTTATGCCTGATGAAAAATCCGCCCGGAGTGCCTGCTTTGGAACCCTCAGTGCCTCCTCCAACGGATCTTTCTGAAGGATCTCCAGCCGAGGTACATCGTCGTTGGAGTCCTTCACTATCAGCTGCTACCTTTGTTACACCGCTGTACTCTGGCGCCTCATCCTTGACCTCTACATCTGCGGGATCCTTCTCATAGTCAAGCAGCTAGAACCACTCCTCCTGTTTCCCAAGATTCACAATGCTTATGTTTTTGTTACTACTACTGAAGCTCTGCTACTCGTCAAACTTGACTTCATGGCTGTGGATTATTTCTCACGCGGGTCCCAAAGCTGACATGCTTTTTGCGTGCTCTTGTTGTCGAGAAAAAGGCATAGCTTGACCCATAGTTCCAGCTTGATGTTGCTTCGCTATGCCCCTTGCACCATTGTGTGCACCTTGCACCTGAACACATTCAGGTGTGACACATTTGTCTTGTGGCCACTCCAAAACCTCCTGTGGCACCTTCTAGTTGCCCTTATCCTTCAGCACTGCCATAGGAGTGAGGTTGATGGTATAACTCGCTGGGCGCACAACCTCTGCCAAGAACCCTGGCGGTAACCCCGCATCCATAAGCGTGGTCTGCACTATGTTTAGCAGCACCTGGTTCTCCCTCTCCACCACTCCATTAGAATGTTTCAAGTACGGCGTATGACAACCGCTGCAACCCACATACTCTTTGCCATTGTCGCTATGTAGCGCTCTGACCTTGCGGCCGGTTTGCCTCTCCACCGCTACAACGTACTCCTATAGCCGTTCCAGGACCTCGTCTTTTTGCTTCATGAAGTACACAAAGAGGTTCCAATTGCAGTCATGAATGAAGGTGATGAAGCATCTCAAGCCGCCTTCTAACGGCATTTTGCATGGACCTCACATATTGTTGTGCACAACCTCCAGAAGGTCCTGTGTGTGAGCTGGGTTCTCGTTGAATGGCTTACACTGCGCCTTGTCCAAAATGCAAGGCTTTAACTTTTTTTTGTGCCGTTGCATCAGTTGTCGCGTCTCGTGCACTATTGATAACAAGGTTGCACACCATTTAATGCTTTGCCATCAAGTTCATGGTTGCAGGATCAAAGCTTCAGATCAGTGCTTCCTCCCTGCCATGTTGCCCAATATTCCAACCGTTGGGTCCAGAGCTCGAGATCAACACTTCCTCCGTTGGCCATTTTGAAAATGCACTTTTGTGAGTCTACTGTTTCCAATGTCACAAAGATCACCTTGTTCTTCACGATGTAGAGACCGCCCTCGCGCTTCGCCTCCAGAACAACCTCGCCGCCACCATCATTGCACACTACAAGGCATTTAATGCTGAAGAGCATCTCATGCTCCTTATTTCTCCACCAACTGATACTCAAAATGTTAGCCAGGTTGGGGACGTGCTGCATGTCACAAATCACACACATCTCCTTTTTGCCGTCCACCACGACTTCCACCTCTACGTCACCTTGGCCGGCCGCTGGCTCGATTTGTCGTTCGCAACCACCATTGACTTGGAGGACTTTTGGTAGTTGATGAACCCTACCTTCTCAACCTAGGTGTGCTCCTCAGTCCCAGAATCAAGGGAATCACACAAGGGATTGGCTTTCTTGAGGAACTGGTTCTTGTTTTCGTTGAGGAGGAACTTGCCTCTAGTGTTCTTAATGCCAGCCTTCACCTCTTTGGGGCACTCATGGGCCCAGTGGCCCTCCTTGTCGCAATTTCTGCACACACCTTTCTTGAAGCCCTTCTTGCCACTACCTTTTCCACGGCTTCCTTTGCCCCTAATTTTGCCATGATGTGCTTTGGTCATGAGGTTGGATGAGGAAGAAGAGAACTCCCTACAGCTCTGTCACTGTGCCTCTTTATGGATGTACTCGGTGACCACACCATAGGTGAGCTTGTCCTCTGTCCACCCCCCTAGGACGGTGATGAGTGGATCCCAACTCTCAAGTAGGGCCATGAGGAGGGTCATTGTCTACACCTGTATTTCAATCTTCCATCCCATGTCGTTGCATTTTGAGGCGAGAAACTCGATCTACTGCATGATGTAGATGACATCATCTCCCTCCTCAATTCTCACCATGAGGAGCCACTTCATCGCAAAGATTTTTTTTCGAGCAACTTGGATCAGTGGATGGCACATGATTTTTGCCGAGCTTTGGCTGCCAACTTGCAGCCTTGGACTTACCCCTACTACGACTCGGCTGTCCCGGACACCAAGAGCATGAGCACCTCCATGTTCTTCTTTACAAAGGCAAGCTTCTCCTCAACCATAGCTGTCGTCTCAACGAACACCTCATTTCCCAACATGACATCGAGTATCCCCTTATGCACAAGGTGAAGCTCAAACCTCCAACTCCATCGTCCAAAGCCTAGGTCGTCCGCATACTTGAGGATGGGCTACAAGTTCTTCTATGCTATTTGTGCAGCCACTACTTAGACAGGTTCTTAGACTTCACGGTGACATTGTCCATGATGACAATCGTGTGTGCTGTGCAAGGCGTGAACGTCTTGGAGACGACTAGAATCGTGGGCCCATAACCCTTCGTAAAAAAATGCATGGTGGCACTGCCAACAAGATTGATCTTCTCTTGTGGTTCACTTTTTCCTTTTGGGTGAATGTGAGACTAAGCGTGAGCTTTTTGGTTGCCCCCCGCTATGTGAGTAGGAATTTAGAGACAGTCCATTTTATGAAAGGAACTGTGCACTACTGCATTAGTCATCTCATATGGACATGATATGAAGATTTATAGAGCTAGTCATGAGCTCTCTAATGCACCAGACCGTGCACAGTTTGGCCAAGCATAGCCCAAGGTAAGCTTGCCAAAGCACAAGTCTCACCCACCACAGAAATGCCTAACATCTCCATGGTGTGCACACGATATGGCACCTTCGTGCACGTGCGAAGTACCCTTCCAGAGACGTAGATCCCTTTGCATGTGGTGGAGGGGTCCCCTGCACTGTTTCAACGTACCTCGGTCACTTTTTTGTTGAGTTTGAGGATGGGATTTGACAGGGTTTGAAACCTGTCCACAGACCCGCAGTCAGAATTTTGACTGTCCCTGAGTAACAAATTGTACTACTGAGTTGCGGAAACTGAGCCGGGATTTTGGCTGTCACCCAGTAACAATTCATATTACAGAATTCCGGTGGATCATCTACCGTGGCGACTGGACAGTCCTCTGGGGATAGTTTGCCAGATTTGCTTTTGTTACTAACTCCGGCAGATTTTCTACCGGAAATGAAGTTGCGGCTGGCTCCCGGAGCCGCCGCACATACCCCAACTTTGGAAGCTCATATGTCCCCTGTTACTTGTCCAATTCTGGTTATTCAACTTCCAACGGATTAAGCGACTCATCAAATTTCAGCGGAAATTATCGATTTTGTGTTTGGAGTACTTATCAAGCCACAATATCCAACTGCAAGGATTCAATTCTCTCTGGTGGCTCGTCTGTGCCTCCTTACGTCCCACTTGGGCATGCGGAGGGGTAACTTTTCAATAGCAGTCTCGAGGTGTCCAAGGTGAGACTGGCCTATTCTTCTCTTTTTGCTCTGGAGTCGGTGAGTGACAGGTGTTAGGCATTGCTCGAATGAGTCGTGCACATGGTTTCCGTTATCGCCTCATATGCCCTTCTTTTGTGATGTCATCACATCTTCAGCTTCCGTTACATGTAGCCATTGTTAAGTCAATCTTCCTAGGATCCTTTTAGTCAGGGGGGTCTGTGCTGATATCTAGAGATTACAGGTACATGATTTTCTACATGCAAGGCAGGTAGATTCATTCTGATGTAGTGGTGGTAAGGTTCTTGTTCTCAGCATCCTTTCATTGAGGAGGAGCATGTGTATCGTATCATCTAGTACCCTGTTGAAAGCTGTTGTAGCCCAGGGGAGTGTTGGTGTATGGGTTTTGAGGTGTCTCAAATTTAAATGGTGTTATGTAGTGAGTGCTCCTCTGTTTGCCTCAATGATGTTCCAGTAGCTGTATTGCTTCTTCTATGAATTGCCTGGTGCATGCCGGCCACAAAGTTCACGTATACATGGATGATAGGATTTTATCAGTGGTGAAGACTGAGGTACTTGGTGGTCTGTACCATTTCCCCAGGAGATCCACTGCCAATTAGCCACCTGTTATCTCTGAAAGGTTGTGTGTTCTCTCTGTGGTTGAGACCGGGGTACACAGTGGCCGGAAATGGTACCTTGGAAGACCTAATACCGATTGGTCGAGTCTTTACTAACCTCTGGTCTGTCTTGTATAGGTTGCATATGGCCAAGACCTGGATTCCCGGTGGCATGTTCCAGCATCTCAGGAGGCCTACCTTCTCTATTTTTGATTTACTAGTGTAGCTAGAATACTGTTGTAAGTATGGATGATGCGCTAGTCTAGGCAAGACTCCTTACACACGTGGACGGAAGTGTGGCCTGATTTGTCCAGACTTACTGCCAACGCAGCGCTAGCTGCTTGGCTGTGAGGGGGAAAACTCCCACTAGAATTTTAGCACCAGATTTGTACTTAGAAGTGAGACATTCTTAGTTGACACCAAGAATGAAGCTTAGTGTGAGACCCCTCCCACACTAACCTAGTTCTTCACCTCTGTAAGGCTTGCTACTCACTTTACCAGCCAATCAGGTAAATGCAGTACATTCTGGCTTGTAGATTTTATTTTTTCTATGAGCTTGCTAGAGGAATGATAGCCAAAATCTTGGCGTCATCCATTTTTTTCTGAAAACTGGAACATATCAAATAATGCATGCTGTGTACGGAGTCATGCATTCGGAATCAGCTAGAAATTTCTCTGAGCAAAGTTATGGCTTCCTGAACCTAGGCAGGTTCTATGCTACTCCAAACAGCCGCCTATGATTGTTGGAAACATGAGTGACAGTGGCTGCTACCAGTGAAGCTGGCCACACATTGCTACCAAGTGGGAGGCCTAATATGAGGAGAAAAATTCATGTCTCTCACAATGATGTGATGTCCCCTCCATTTCTCAGCACCCACTGTTGGTAACATCTGCCAAGTTAGTTATTTGCACATGCATGTACACCAGCCAAGAGGTCACAACACAGATCAGTGAGACAGTGCACACACAAATCACAACACTCCCCTATGACCCGTGGGCACCAGTGTACATACACGTGTAGAGGTCATACATCCATAGTGCACTACACAAGTCATGCTTCTCCATGCTCTCATGTCCCCATAGCCTAGCAATTCCTCACAAATGTGATGATTCACACACAAAGAGTGAGGACATACACGAGGCAACATAGGATAAGGGAAGTTATGGATGAAAGACAGTATGGTCACAGGAGCAGAACAATGAAAATGATAGCTTTTCTCAACATTGTGCACTTGAAAGCCTTGGTCAAGAAGTCAGCGAGGTGTCGCATGGTCCCAACCCACACAATTTGGATGTTGTAATGAATTACGCACGTAGTGATACTCCAGATTGATGTATTTTGTGCATGTGTGATGAAAGCAATCATTTTCTGCAATGCCAATGACACTCTCATCGTCACAGTCTAGCGTGATGGGTGATGTAGGCTGAAAACACTCACACAAAAGACGATCGAGCCACACACCCTCGCATGTACCAGTGCCCTGTTGGCTTGAGGGTGTGTGCAAACCCTTGAGGAAATCAAGCTGACCTGGTTCATGCTTCTAACTATTTTGAGGGGTTGGGGCGAGAGAGGCTGGTCCCTCCAAGGATGGCAAGAGACGTGGCTATGGGAGTCACATTGTGACATCAACCAGTTCACTGATTGATTTTATGTCGACGCCGATGATGATTGTTGATTGTTGTTTTTTTCACACTGTCAAGAATGTGTGACCTTTTATAGCCACAGGTGTAGCCTTTATCATGTATGAATTGAACCTCAAAAGGCTAAGCTTCCTAGTAGCTTTCATGCCTTCTACACTAGCATGTCATGTGGAAAGTTCCATAATTGGATCCTTCTGCCTCTCTACTGATGGTTGCTTCTAGCTCAATGATCCTAACATGGAGCATGAGACTGCTTCCCTGGACCTGCAACTTTCTTCTACATAAAGCAACCATCATGTAGAAGGCATCTCCCTTTCTAGTTACCGTCACGCTCCTCATGGGAGTACTAATCCCATCTGGAAGGGAACTCTCCTTCCGGGAATCTTGCACTATCTTCTAGAAGTAAGGGCAATTCATCTAGAAGCAACCACCGGTAGTACAATCCATCTCTCAAATTTCCAGAAAAGCTCCTACACCGTTTGGTTTCTACCAAATGTATGTAGATACATTACTTCTTCTTGGGGTGGTAGCAACCAAATGGTGTAGGAGCTGGTTGGGTTCAGGTCCAACCTCTACAGGTTGGACCTGAACCCAAGCCTTTCACTACCATGGTGGATTCCTTGAACTACTTGGCCACACTTTTGTGACTTCTGGAGGTCCACTCATAACTCATCCTTGCCATGGCAAGGGACACTGTTCCAACGTTCTCCCCTTTGCAACTTGTGCATAGCGTAGAATGCATCATTCCATCTACATCTTGACGATGAATTATGGTGCCAGTTGCTTGTTCTCAGCTCCCTTACCACAATCCTCATGCACTTGTCTCCCCCTCATACAGAGAACATGGAGAAGCCGAGATCCAAATCCCTTCTCCCACGTAGTGCATCTTGCATGCATCATTTCCCCCCCTTTTTTGTGCAGATCTGTGAGATGACAATACACTTGTTGCATCCTCTGTGGCATGCTCTTTCGGTGGTTTCCTCTTCCTTGAGTACATGGAGCTGTTGACACCTTGCCTGCAACCTCCACCATGGTTCTCCACTAAGACACTGTCGTCCTCTCATACAAACTCTCAGCGTCCTCTCGGCCTGCCTTGTGGCCCCGGTTCATCATTGGTGCTATTAGGAGCATGCATGCTTACATAGAGAGCTCAGCCACTTGCTGTTGCTATCTTTAATTCTCCCTGTTGCACAATCCCTGAGACCCCCTATACCCATTTTTGGTTCTAGTGCACCCACTGCCTGGCCTTTTGCTGTGCACTGCTCTTGGTCATGGTCCTCTTGTGCATTGAGCCCCTTTGGCTTAACCTGAGGACAGGCCCTCACTGCCTCTTTGCTCTGCTTTGTGGTCCTCTGTGCCACCACCAACGCCTCATCTAGAGACGTGGCGGTCCCTGTTGTGTCTGCCTCGTGGCTCCAATCCGTCACCTTTGCAGCCCAGGGCATGTTTTTCTCCATTTGAGATCGTGACACCATGTCTCTATGTTTCTTCTCCTTGTGTGTTGAAGTGGAACCTTGTACACGCAACTCGCCACTATCTGGTACCGACCATTGACCCGTCACATTGTGGCCCTATTGTCAGTGCGGCAGCTCCCCCTTAGCCAAAGTGCGAAGCCCCTTTGACTCCATTGGAGGAAGCAGCTCCTTGTTGCCCTCTTCTTGTTGCATGGTCCTCCAATCCATCACCACCGCTCCCCAATGGAGCTTGGAAGCACCTGTTTGGCCTGCCTTGTGGCGCTGGTTCACCACTCTTGCAGCCTTGGGCTTATTTTTCCCGCTAGAAGAGCAAGGTCCTTAACCAAAAATGCTCTCCCTTGGTTTTCCTGCCACCTGGTCCACCTCCTTTGCCTCAATCCAAGGTCTGGCATCCAGCCCCTGGCATCCTGTTGCATGGTGTGCCTTGTAGTTCAGGTCTGCCACCCTGGCCCAAACGGTACCCTCAAGACTGTCCATCTCGCCCTTTTCATTTGCCCCTCTTGGACGGAAATGCAACCACTTCCTTGCTCAAGTGGCTGTCCACATTAGACTCATGGATTCTCCATGTGACGATGCCGGCTCATGGCGGATACACACCTCGTTTTTGCACTTCACGTGTCACAACATGTCCACTACCCTTTCCATTTCAGGAGGCAGCCCTTCCTTGTGAATGTCACTTTGAGTCCCAGTCCAATGAGGCAACTCACTCCTCAATAATGCCAAGTCAGGTGATTTGAGCTCTATCCCTTTGGCGCCCCTTTTCCTGGCCAAATCCTCCACCCATATTACACCTTCGTGGAGAATAGAACCTCCATTGTGCTGCCTTACGTCAGTCTCTTTGAGATACTCTGCCTTCAGCTCCCTTGTGGAGATTATGGAGGTTGCATCCCCGTGGCATGTCTTGTGGTCCCTGATCACATCAGCTCCTACAGTTGGAGGTGACCTCTTGTATGGCGTGTCTGTGACAACTGCGGCTTGCTGTCCCCTCCCACAATTCTTGATTGAGTTCACGACTTCTGCTGTACATGTCGCTTTCTAGTGGCCCCTCGGGCCACATTTGTAGCAGGCCCTTGTTTTTGTTGAAATAGTATGCACCTTGTCCACTGCCTAGCTGGCTAGCCACACATACGGACAAGGCATGCACTACTCTATGGAGTTCGTACCCTTGGTCCGTTCTGAGATGGGCCAGGAATGCACTGCCCATAATGAGTCTCAAACGAGAGGTCGCGGGTTCAACCCCGCGACGGCTGCAATTTTCTTTGTGGCCCAAACTGGGACAGGAAGCTTCTAGGAAGCTTACTAGAGCCTGCCTTGAGGACGACACTTGGCGGTCTAAGGACGCACCAAGTAGGACTGTAGGTTGAGGTTGGCTCCAGTGGAGCCACTACAAGCAGAAGCTTTAGCAAAGCTCTGCAAGTATAAAATCCTGTACCTTGCATGCATCCATTTACAGTTCTTGCCTTTGAGACTCCTCACAGAGTGTCCAACCAAAGGTAGACACTAAAGACCAACATGCGGACTTTGTGAGGTTGCAAACCAAACGAACCTAAAGTGTGGATCCCTCGTTCAAGAGTGATATGTTATCTTGGTTGCAATACCAAGAGCGGTTGGCGGCCGCCCATGTCGGGACCCGTTATCTAGACCGTTGCTATCCGGCGCATTGAAAATTTTTTGGGCCTGTTGGAGCTTCCCTTTTTGAATTGCGCCTGCCGCTGGCCCACCGTAGGTTTGGCCATATTTGCTCCCTTCGTGGAGCAGATGGATTGGGCGATAGAAATCCTGGTCTGCTGTCTTTCAGCCACTTTTTGTAGCTGGATCCGCAGCTCCCCTTGTGTAACCCCTTCTCTCATGGCTTTTCTGGCCACAGTGATGGAACTCCCCTTTCTTGGCATGGTGTAGACTTGTCCTCGCTCACTTTGTTCTCCTTCTCCTTAGCAAGAATTTAACAACCAGGCTGATTTCTGCAGATGATGTCACTTGCTTTGCCCTGGCACTTTGGTTCCACTTTCATGTTGTTTCTTCCATCTAACACTGTGTCTCTTCAGCGTCCTGCTTGCCAGGTCCTCCTGTTAGGAAGGACTTAAAGGACCACACGACGCAAATGAGAAACAAAGGTCCATCTTGGCTCTTGTAAGCAAGATTCCATTGGCTCAACCTCTTGTGTGGACCTGTGTGGGAAGTGCTTCCATGCGGCATGGAGGTTGATGAACCACTTGATAAGGAGGAGACAGTGTTGTCGCATCAGCATATGGCAATGCACAGTCTCTTCTAAGACACCTGCACTTGGGCGTATCCTTGGAGGTGCATGACGTCTACATCCTGCAATCTCCAAAAGAATAATCACCTTTTCCTTGTGGTCATTCAAGTCTTCTCTCTCATGAGTGATGGCCGTCCGGGGGGGAAATCTATCCTCCGTTCTAACCAGCTCAAGCAGGTCCTTCTTGCAAAGGTGCATTTGGCCTGCCGTCTCAAAGGAAGGAAGCCCATCCCATCAGCATGTACAATGGCATAGCTACTCTCCCACCTGGTCGTTGCCATGGCTTCATGCTAGAAGCATGGAAGCAGGTGAAAATGGGAGTCCCTTGAAGGTGTGGGCCCATAACCCTTTGTTCCCTCAGGGTTTGTGTACACCCTTGAGGAAACCAAGGGTACCTTGTTCATGGTTCTAACTATTTTGAGACGCCGGGGTGAGAGAGGATGGTTGCTCCAAGGATAGCAAGGGACGTGGCTATGGGAGTCAATTTTTGATATCAATCATTTTGTTGATTGATTTGATGTCAATGATGATTGTGATGAATATGCTTACCCCTCATTCAGTGTTGTACCACGAACCAGGAATGCGCTGCCCCTTATGAAGGCATGATCCCTGGATCCACTATAGGGTGACTCAAGTGTATTCTGTTTCATGTGAAACATGACCTATGAGTACACCATGTGGGTGAATGGTTAGCTTGGCCATTTTGTTGATTTGGCCAAGTGAGAGGTCATGAGTTTCATCCTGGCCTGATGCACATCTTGGTTGTTATAGAAGCTTCCAAGAAAGGAAGTCTGTAGCTTCTTGGAAGCTACATGGTTGGTCTGTCACATTGGCACTAGGATGCTAATGTGTCAAGCCCACAGCGCAACTCTATTGGTGATGTGCTAGGTTCAGGCCACTTCTCAGGAATGTGCTTTTGATTTTTAAGATTCGACATACAGCTTTAGAGGATCTTTCTTGCCCTTTCATTGATCAGCAAGGGCTGATCAATTAGCCCTTGCTTGATTCTCTCTTGCATGTTGATGATTTGAGCTCTTCTTGAGATGTAATGCTAAGGTGTTAGTACTGTTGAAAGTGAAGTGCATGCTTGATTCAGTTTGCGGTGTACGAAACATGTCCACAAAGGAAGAAGGTGTAAAATCCTTTGTGAGTTTTTGGTTTTGCAACTTTTTAGACATGGAAAGTTAGCTCAATAACTAACAAAGGGTTATGGGTCCACGTCTCTGGTTAGAATTTGTTGAAGATTTGCCCCTCTGCATGTCCAAGTACAACGCCGGGAGGCGCCAACGAGCCGCCAAAGAGAGGAAACTCCTCTTTGTTGGATCTGGCAACTTGAGGATGACTCTGATCTTAAAATGGAGGATTGCCCCTTGAATCCGGTGGAAGGTGTTTTGTCAGAATCGGACTAGTAACGAGGGAGATATGGGCTTCCAAAGTTGGGATGTGCGCGGTGGCTCTGGGAGCTGGCCGCAGTTTGACTGCCGGTGAATAACTGACCGGAGCAAGTAACAAAATGCCATCTTGGGATTTTGTTTCAGAAGGACTGCCGAGGCGTCCGGTGGATGATCCGCCGGATTTCGGTAGTGCAGTTTTGCTATGGAGGGACTTAGCCTAAATCCTGGCTCAGAGAACGAAACTCAGCAGTACACTTTGTCACTCGTAGACAGTCAGAAATCTGACTACAGGTCCGCGAACAGGTTTCAAACCACATCAACTCCCATCACCAAACATGATGATTTACCCATCAAAACAGACCCCAAAGGCGCAAGGGGTACCGCCGCTACACGTAGGGACATTTGCACCTCCGGAATGGAGTTTTGATGGGTCCTTGATGCGTGAGTACGCCTCGGCGGGCAACGTGGTGTGCGTCGCTGACTGAGCAGCTGATTTGGGATGATACGCTTTGGCTGACGTAGCGGGAGCTACGGTGATCCGAATCGCGCACAGTTTGGTGCGTTTGAGAGCTCATGCCTAGCCCTACAAATGTTTACATCATTTCCATGAGAAAAAACTAATGCAAAATTGTGTTCTTCCCTTCGCAAAAGTGACCGTCCCACAACATTCTGCAACCCCCAGAAGGATAGCGTGAGGCGACCAGAATGCTCACGCTTAGACTCAAAACCACCCGCTCAAAACAAGCCGTGGGCTCAGAAGACATGTCAGGCCACGTTGAAACTGCACTTCAGCTTTTGACAAAAGGTTATGGGCCCACATCCTTGACCGGTCTAAAAATTGCTCATGGCTTTTGTGGCAGACGGGATCGTCATCGGGGACGACATCATTTCAAGCTCTGAGGTCCCGGAGTTGAAGACTCCGCAAATGGCGCAGAAGGAGACACAGCCCATCCAAAGGTATGTAGGTGGCCCTGGCTATGGGCTATGGAGGTGGCACTTCAAGCTGCACCTTGCGCATACGGGGCTACTAGAGGTCATGAAAGGAACTGAAGTCCTCGACGAACCGACGACGATGGAAGCATAGAAGGAGGCCTTTGCAAAGAAGAACACGGAGTCATTCATGTTGCTGCTGTCCCGGATGGGTGAGTCACAGTGGGGCTAACTTCAGGGCTACAAGCTAGAAGCCAAAGCTTGGCAAGAACTCTGTTCCATCCTTTAATCTGAGTTTCTGGTGAACAAAATCTTCGCGATGAAGTGACTCTTAACAGTGAGAATCCAGGAGGGAGATGATGCCATTCCCACCATGCAGCAAATCGAGTCGCTCACCTCATTATGAAATGACGTGGGGTGGAAGATCGACACGCAACTACAGGCGATGGACCTCCTCATGGCCGGTCCTGACAGTTGGAGCCCTCCCAAGACTGTGATGAGATCATCACAGTCTTGGGAGGATGGGCAGAAGACAAGCCCACCTATGGCGCAGTGGGGAGGTAGACTGGCCGGAAGGTTAGAGCGCTACGCACCGACAATGGCGGAGAGTACGTGGGCTGTAGCGGATGGATGAAGCAGCAGGGCATAAAATGGGAACAAACGACGTCGTGTTCACCTGAATTAAATGGCATGGGGGAGTGGGCAAACAAGACATTGCTGAACATGGTACGGACCATGTTGGTGGATGCGGAATCGCCACAAAGCTTCTGGAAGGAAGCTGTGCGTACTGCGAGCTACACCATCAACCTCACTCCTACAGCAGTGCTGAAGGGGAAGAGCGGCTGAAAGGCGCTGCAAGAGGTTTGGAGCAGGTGCAAGCCAAGTATGGCACACCTGAAAGTGTTTGGGTGCAAGGCGCATGCGATGATGCGGGTTGCGCAGATGAGCGACAGCAAGCTGGAGTAGCAGGCAAAATCTTGTCTCTTCCTTGGCTATGAGAGCGCGCATAAAGTGTACAAGCTATACGACATGCGCAAGGAAGAGGTAATCTGTAGCCAAAACATTGAGTTTGATGAGCAGCAGAGCTACATCAACAGCAATGACGTGGGCATGGTGGACTTTCCAAAGACGGGGGAGTGGTTGTAGCTCCTTGACTACGAGAAGGAGCCGACAGACGCCGAAGTTGAGGATGCGGCATCGAGTGCGAAGGTGCACCAGGGGTGGCAGCCGACGCGGAGGAATCCAATGAAAATCAAGCTGATGAAGAGATCCACTGGAAGGATCCGGCGGATGAGGCACCGAGGGTGCCAAGGCGCGCACTCCCGACACAGTGTGCGTCCGGCGTCAGTGGAAAATCCACCGGACGTGCCGGTCGTCCAGGCGATGTTTTGCCGGAGCGAGAGAGATCCTCTGGGAGCCGTCCAGTTGATGATTCACCAGAGCATGTTGATTTGAAGGGATCACAGCAGAGCGACGATGCGCCACCAAAACTACCACACTGCAATGGGAGGCAGCGAAAAGCGGGGAAGCGTTTTGACGCAAGCACTGGTCTATGGATCGGCATGACGCGGTGCATGCTGGATGCGTCAATGGAGCAGACTACTATGCAAGAGGATCTTGCATGGATTAAAGGGGATCAATGGGACGCAGCCATAAAATTAGAGCTGGCATCCATCACGGAAAACGACACGTGAAAGCTGGTTGACAGGCCGAAAAATGCCAAGGTCATCGGCTCAAAGTGGGTCTTTAAGACCAAGTTCACAAAGGAAGGTGAGGTTGACAAATACAAAGCACGGCTGGTGGCTAAGGTGTTGGCAATGTGGTTCCAACATGGCCTGACCACGTTCTGAAGTTTACAGCTCTTTTGTGCAGCAGTCGTAGGCGAAGTGTGCGCTTTCTGGTCGCCACACACTATGTGAGCAGAGTTCAGACAGAATTCAGCAACACCCAAATTTCAAAGAGCTGGGGATCAATTTTGAGTGGATATTTGGACAAAAACCACCTCAGAAAAGTTATAGTGCTATTCACAAGATTTCAAACGCACTAAACGGTGCACAATTTGGACCACCGTAGCGCCCGATACGCGATTCAGAGTGCATCATTGAGTCTCTGTCCCTGATTGAGCACTAGCGTGAGTGACGGGCGCCTGAAGCGCCCTGGACCCCAAGGAAGCATCAGACCGCCATTCTGAAGTGCACATGGCTCCAATGAATCATGGGATATTTCTTCTAGCATCCCCCAAGGGGCACCTCGGCCATGGTGTGCATGGTGGGAGTCGAACTGGTCACCGCCGGATCAATTTTCTGGCCGGTACCAAGTCTGTCGTCCAAACCCAGACAGCCAGCACCACCTCCCAACTTTGACGGACCATAACTCCCTCAATTCTTGGCCAATCGCTGCAATTCAAATTGCAGCTGGTCCAAATTTTCCTCTAGTTCTTGAAATATGCATCCATTCATGCAAACATGCATTTTACAAGGATCTGGATCCATCGCTCTGAAAACGGCAACTCTAGGACATGGCACGTGCAATATGTAACAGTAGGGATATGCATAGCATAAGGGCGAGTACTATGATGAGACGTTTGCTCCCATCGCCACGTTCACATGCATCCGGGCAATCCTTGTGGTGGCGGCCGCGAAGGACATGGAGGTCCACCAAATGGACTTAAAGACGGCCTTTCTCAATGGCATCATAGACAAAGAGATCTACATGGAGGTGCCAGAGGAGGTGGGGGTGCCGGAGGACAAGGTGTGCAAGCTGCAAAATTCCTTGTACGGGCTAAAACAATCGTCTAAATAATGGTACCAACAGATGGATAGCTTCATGGCACAACTCAGGTACAAGCGCAGTGAGGCGGATCACAGCATGTACGTACAGTGCAACAAGCAGCTCCATCAGATTGTCACACTCTACGAGGACAATTTGATTTTGTGCTTGACGGATTTGTCGAGTTTACAATGGCTGAAAGAGCAGCTCATTAGTACATTCTAGATGTCGGACATGGGGGAGCTGGGATACTACCTCGGGATGAGCATCACGCGGAATCAGAGCACGAACACGCTTGAGCTGGGACAGGCCAAATATGTGGCCAAGGTGCTGAAGCGGTACGGCATGCAGGATTACAAACAAGTTGACAATCCGGCCTCCACGACTTGTGAATTGAGTGCGGCAATGGTGGGGAAAACAAAAGAAGAGCGGGTGGATATGGCAGGGGTGCCTTACCAATCGGCGGTGGACAGCCAGATCTATGCCATGGTGGCGACTCGACCGGACCTGGCCTACGCGGTGGGCCAAATGACCAGGTACATTGTCGACCCAGGTCCACTACACTGGCATACGGTCAAGTACATCCGCTAATACCTATAGGCAACGCGTCATGCGTGCTTGAGGTTCGACGCCAAGGGGCGTGCGGACTCTTTGCTTTTGGTGTGCTATACGGATGCAGACTACGTTGGCGATGTGGACAAGCGGAAGTCCACATCCAGTTACTTGTTCTTCCTCATTTTTGTAGCAGTCTCGTGGTGCAGCAAGAAGCAGGACTGTGTTGCCGCCTCCATAGTGGAAGCAGAGTACATCGCGCTGGCCGAGCCGGTCAAGGAGGTGGTATGGCTCCGTAGGTTGCTGTGGGAGTTGGGCGTGCCGCAGCAAGAGCCAACGGTGGTGTATGAGGACAACACCAGAGCAATCTCGTTTACCAACAACCCAACGCAGCATAGGAGGATGAAGCACATCAACGTACATTATCACTATGCACAGGACATGGTTGGAAAGGGGCAGATGGTGTTGCACTGCTGCAACATGCACAAAATGCTTGTGGATTGCTTGACCAAAGTGCAACCCGTGGAACGGCACGCATTGTGTGTGGCCGGGCTTGGGATGACCAGCTATGATGGGCTAGAGGGTGCAGCGGAAGATGAGTGAGAGCAAGCAGGAGCAACGGGCATGGCAGGTGCAATGGGGAGAAGTTTTTCCCATCTGCATGCCCAAGTGCGGCGTCCGAAGGCGCCGACAAGCTGCCAGAGAGAGGAAATTCCTTGTCGTTGGATTTGGCGACTCAAGGATTATTTGGGTCCTAAAATGGAAGATTGCCCCTGAAACTTGAAGAGCTTTTGAATCCGGTTGAATGTGTTTTGTTGGAATCGAACTAGTGACAAGGGATGTATGGGCTTCCAAAGTTAGGGTGTGCGAGCGCCTCTGGGAGCTGGCCGCGGTTCGACTGCGGTCATTGACCAGAGCGAGGAACAAAATTCCATCTGGGGATTTTGCTCCGGAAGGACTGCCAAGGCGTCCAGTGGATGATCCGAAGGATTTTGGCAGTGCAGTTCTATTACTGAGGGACTTTGCCAAAATCCTGGCACGGAGTTTGAAACTCAGCAGAGAGTTTGTTCCTCAGGGATTTCGTCAAAATTCTGACTGCAGGTCCACGAACAGGTTTCGAACCACATCAATCTCCATCATCAAATACAATGATTGACTCATCGAAACACGCTGACTGAGCAACTGATTTGGGGTGCTGTGTTTTGGCTGATGTAGCGGAAACTATGGTGATCCCAATCGCGCACGGTTTAGTGCGTTGGAGAGCTCATGACTAGCCCTACAAATGTTCACATCATGTCCATGTCAAAAAGCTAATGCAAAATCGCGTTCTTCCCTTCACAAAAGTGACCTTCTCACAACACTCTTCACCTCCCGGAAACATAGCGTGAGGTGACCAGAAAGCTCACGCTTAGACTAAGAACCACCTGCTCAAAACAAGCTGTGAGCTCAGAAGACCAGTCAAGCCACGCCGGAACTGCTCTTCATTTTCTGACAGAGTTTTTACACATTCAACCGCTAAGTCATTAGTAGTGAGAGTGCCTTTGCTCTCATCAAACTTCTCTATTTTCAGGTCAACATCAACAAGAGGCAAATGCAACACATCTGTACGTTTATGCCTGGGGAGCTGACATCAGCCTACATCAGCATAAATCAGCGTACATCTGCTTGTAATAGCCAACGTGAAAAGGGAAAACAGTTACCAACAACCTACAGCGGCTTTAAGAACAGGTATATCGGCATCAACAATAGTTGCAGGAGCTGTAGAAGTTATAGTTGTATGGATTGTAGGGTCCGGGGTATCAAGGAAGCATTTTTCCTTCCTAAAGTTTGATGGAGAGGGATTTTCTCTCTAGAAGTGGAAGTTTTGAAATCATCATGGATGATAGAGACTTACTATGGTAGTTTGACAGAACCATCCTAGCACCAAAGGAGGAAGGTGCTGACCTTGTGGCATGGGTCAAGTTCAAGAAGAAGGCTCTCACCATTCTTATGTCCTGTATACAACCCTTACCTTTCACACATCAATTGTTGAATAGTGGTAGGCACAACATAGGCCAAACTAGGAAATGTGTTTGCGTTCTCCTCACTTGCTCACCATCTCTTCATTCATGAGACACTCACCAGCATGAGGCTTGATCAAGGGGAGAATTTCTCTGCCTTTATGTAGTAGTTTGAGAAGCTCTTGCAACAAGCCATTGGCATGAGATGGGACATAAAATCTGACATGCAGGCCATGATTTTTCTGATGACGCTGCTAGAGATCTGGGTTTCTATGATCACAGTGACTGGAGGGTGGACTGAAGAGCAAGATTCCTACACCACCGTCTTGGGGTACAGGTGGAATGAGTCCTTCCGACGTGACAGTAATTAAGCAAACATGGTTATCTTTGCCTGATGGATAAGTGGCATCTTCTGTAACACCTCCTCAAGATGCAAGGGAATCAACAGCACTAGCGATAGTGCAAGGGGTCCAAAGCGCGAAGAAAACTTCTATGTGTACGGCAAGGGTGGAGACTTGGCTTGGAAGTGCTGGGCACCCAAGGAGGAGGGAGGGGACATGGATGAATGGTGAGGGGGAAATGGTGAGAAGGATCCCACAAGCTTGATGCCTGAGTGTGCCTCCAACAAAGGGAGGACGAAACTCAGGGCAATAGCTTACTGCCAAAAAGTGTCCATGCCATGGATGCCGTTTGCCGTTTCCCTGGTTCGACCACTGAGGAGTGGTTGGATGTCTGATCTGACTGCTTGGCCTTCTTGCATTTTTTCATGCGGTTTTAAGCTTTCAGTTGGAGGGCCAGGAAGGGCGCTTCGACAGGCCACTGTCGAAGCGCCTCCCATCACTTCCATTCATGGGCATGGTGGACAACTCCACCATGGGTTACTTCAACGGCCATAGCAGGGGATCTACTGCTCTGTTTTGTGCATTCTTGGATGTGTTAGAAATATCAGATCATAGGATATAGGAATCTGATGTAATCTCACAAGAAAAACCAACCATTAACATTCTTAAGCCCTTCTCAGTTTCCGCATTCTGCCAGAATTCTGCTCCTTTCGTATTGTGGCGACCCAAAGCACACACCTCCCTTGGAAGTCTCTTTGCACTAAGAAACCATGGATATTTGTGGTGGATCAGAGCACAAGAGGAAAGCATTCATGACAAAGGATTATGGGCCCACGACCCTGATCTGCCTGCGAAGACATTCACGGCTTCTGCAACACATGGGTGTGTCATTCCGGACGACTTCGCCATTGCAGTTTGAGACTATTTGTAACTGAAGTTCACCATGACGCAGAAGACAGAGTCTTTGTCCATCCAAAAGTACATGGACGGCCCTAGATTTGGGTTGTGGCGGTGGCATTTTGAGATCCACCTCGCGCACAAGGGACTGCTAGAGCTTATGAAGGGCACCGAGGTTCAAGGTCCGGGCGCAACAGACGAGGAGAAGAATGCCTTCGTTAAGAAGAACACGGAGGTGTTGATGCTCCTATTGTCAGTGCTACAGAAATCTCAATGGGGCTATATCCATGGCTGCGCTTTGGCGGGAGATGTGTGGAAGAAGCTCTGCTCAAGCCACCAATCAACATCCCTGGCCAACAAGTTCTTCACAATGAAGCGAATCTTGACGCTGAGGATTGAGGAGGGTGAGGACGTTGTTTTTCCCATGTAACAGATTGAGTCTCTTGCCTCACAATGAAATGATGTGGGTAGGAAGGTTGACATGAAGATGCAGGCGATGACGCTCCTCATGCCTCTATCCAACAGTTGGAGCGCTCTCATCATCGTATTGGGAGGTTGGGAGGAGGATGAACTCACCTACGACGCAGTCACCGAGTACATCAGCAACGAGGTGCACCGTCGTAGCGGTGGCGAGACGTCGTCATCCTCAATTGACCTGGTCACCAAAAAGCATGGTGGCAACAACAGCGGCAAGCAAGGCGGCAGTAAGAGTGGCAGAAAGAAGGGCACCAAGAAGGGTGCATACCATAATTGTGGCAAGGAGGGCTATTGGGCCGAGGAATATCTTGAGGAGGCGCAGGCTGGCGGCAAAGGCGCCAAAGGCGAGAAAGTGCTCCTCAATGGCACGAAGAACCACGACCCAAAGGATGCCAATTGGCGGTGCCTTGACTCAGGTGCGGAGGAGCATATCCAAGTCAAAAAGGTAGGGTTCTTCAACTACACCAAGTCTGCCAAATCCATGGTGGTCGCCAGCGACAACGATGAACCTGCAGTCAGCCAAGGTGATGTGGACGTGGAGGTGGTGGTTGATGGTAAAAAGGTCCAGCGTGTTATCCAAAACATGCAACATATCCCCGGCCTAGCTGACATTTTGAGTGTAATCCACTTGAAAGACTAGGGCTATGAAGTGCTCTTCCGCAGGAAAGGTGCCGTGGTGCAGATGGATGGTGGCGGCGAGGTTATGCTCAAAGCAAAGCGTGAGGGAGGTCTCTACATCGTTGAGACAAAGGTCATACCCTCAGCAGCAGACGCAGCAGACCCACTAACACGCCTCGTCAACCTCACAAAAGGCAGGGGAGAAGACCTGCAGCTGTGGCATCAACGGCTGGGGCACTCATCACCTGTAGTCGTGCAAGAGATGGCACAACATGACATGGTTTGTGGCCTCAATATCACCGGTGAAGCAGACATAACAGCAGATTCTGTAGAGCACAAGTGCGAGCCTTGCATCGTCACCAAGGCAAAGCGCAATCCGTTTGAAGACAGACAGCGGCGGGCCGAGAAGCTGCTCAAGGTCGTGCACAATGATATGTGTGGACTGATCAAAACGGCGTCCATTGGGAGCAGGCTATACGTTGTCACCTTCATCAACGATTGTAGCAGAAAACTCTATGTCTACATCCTAAAGTGGAAAAGCAAGGTGTTGGGTTGGCTCTACAAGTATGTTGCAACAGTGGAGAGGCAGACTGGCTGCAAGGTCAGAGTGCTACACAACGACAATGGTGGTAAGTACGTGGGCTACGGAGGGTGGCTGAAGGAGCAGGGGATTGAGCGGCAGCCAACCACTTCGTACACACAGCAATCTAATGGCATGGTAGAGTGTACAAATCAAATGTTGCTCACGATGGCGCAGAAAATGCTTGTGGATGCAAAGTTGCCACGAAGCCTGTGGGCCGAGGCTATGAGTACGGCATGCTACATCACCAACCTCATCCCAATGGTAGTGTTAAAGGAGAAGGAAGGCTGGAAGATGCCACAAGAGGCGTGAAGATGTGGAGAAAACCAAGCGTGGTGCACCCGAAGCTGTTTGGGTGCAAGGCGTACACTCTGGTGCAGGCCGCACAAAGAAAAGACTCCAAACTGGAATTGCGTGCAAAGGCGTACGTGTTCTTTGTGTACGAGAGTGCACTCAAGGTGCACTGCCTCCTTGATCCACGGATGTAGGACGTCATCACCAGCTGCAACGTCACATTTGATGAGAGACAAAGCTACTGCAGCAGCAACAACACCATCAACGTAGTGCAGTTACCAAAGCAGGGGCAATGGTTCTAGCTCCTTGAGCATGAGGAGGAGCTGGCAACTGCAGAGGTTGATGATGAGTCTTGGGAGAACAGCGGTGCTAGAGCACAGTAGGGCAACACAGCAGGTGCAGGTGCTGGTGGATCGCAGAACGCAGCAGCCAATGCGGGGGAGCCCGCGGCCGAGGACAACATTGCAACAATACATCAGGTGGATCAGCAGCCAGTGTTGTCAAGGTCACTTTGTTGCAGCCGGAGGCAGCAAAACATAGCAAAGCAGTAAGACGAAATCACAGGCCGTTGGGTTGGCATGGTGCGGTGCATGATGGCAGCCGCAACAGAGCCAAAAACTGTGCAAGTGGCGCTTGCACTGCCTGACGAGCAGCAATGGGGCAAAGCAACAAAATCTGAACTTGCTTCCCTTGCAGAGAACAACACTTGGGAGCTGGGGGATCAGCCTGAGGTGGCGAAGGTGATCAGCTCAAAGTGGGTGTTTAAGGTTAAGCTCACCACGGACAGCAAGGTGGAGAAGTATAAGACATGGTTTGTGGCCAAGGGGTACGTGTAGCGGAAAGGAAAACACTACAGTGAGACGTTCGTACCCGTCGCCAAGTTCACAAGCATCTAGATGATCCTCGAGGTGGAAATCGCAAAGGACATGGAGATCCACCAAATGGATGTCAAGACGGCATTCCTGAACAGCATCATCAACAAGGAGATTCACCTTGAGGTACCGGAGGGGGTGGATGCGCCGGAGGGCAAGGTGTGCAAGCTACGGAAGGCCTTGTACAAACTAAAACAGGTGCCCAGGTGCTGGTACCACCAGATGGATGGCTAGATGGCGGAGCTCGGCTTGAAGCGCTGTGAGTCAGACCACAGCGTGTACGTGCGGTGTAACAAGGAACTCCATCAGATTGTCGCACTCTACATGGACGATCTGATCCTGTGCTCATCAGATCTGGCGGCTTTGCAATAGCTCAAGGAGCAGCTAAGCAGCAGATTTAAGATGACTGACGTGGGAGAGCTGGAGTACTACCTCCGGGTGAGCATCATGCGGAACCAAAGGGCACGCACGCTTGAGCTGGGGAAGACCAAGTATGTATCAGAGGTCCTGAAGCGGTACGGAATGGAGGACTGCAAACCAGTCGGCAGTCCAGTCTCCACAAGCTGTGAGCTGAGTGCGGCGATGGCGCCGCAAACAAAAGAGGAGAAGGAGGACATGGCAGAGGTACCCTACCAGTGTGTGGTGGCGACTCGGCCAGACTTGGCCTATGCAGTGGGTCAGGTGAGCAGGTACGTGACCAATCCTGGGCCACTACATTGGATGGCCGTGAAGTGCATCCTCTGGTGTTTGTAGGCAATGCACCACGTGCGCCTGAAGTACGACGGAAAGGGGAAGTCAGAACCCTTGCGGCTGGTCTGATACATTGACGCAAACTATGCTGGCGATGTGGACAAGAGGTGATCCAGTTCTGCATACGAGTTCTTCCTCATAGGTGCAGCGGTCTTGTGGTGCAGCATGAAGCAGGAATGGGTCGCCACCTCCATAGTGGAGGCGTAGTACATCGCTCTGGCCAAGGCGGTTGAGGAAGCGGTGTGGCTCCGTAAACTTTTGGAAGAGGTGGGTGTGCCGCAGCAGGAGACTGCATTGGTTCAAGAGGACAACACTGACTCCATCTTGTTGACCAACAACTTAATGCAGCACAGGAGGACAAAGTACATCATCGTGTACTACCACTACGCGCGCTCCATGGTGGAGAAGGGACAGGTTGTACTACAGCATTGTAGCACAAAGCACATGCTCACGGATTGCTTGACCAAGGTGCAGCCCTAGGATCGGCACGTCATTAGTCTTGCAAGAATCGGTGCCACAAGCTGTGAAGAGCTTGAAGGCGCAGGAGCGGATAAGCGAGAGTGAACATGAGGCATCCGGCATGGAAGGTGCACAGGGGATATTGTCAAAACGTGCCCCTGCCATGGATGTCGTTTGTATTTTTCCTGGTTTGACCACTGAGGAGTGGTTAGATGTCTGATCTGACTGCAAATTGGACTCCCTGGACTTTTCCATGTGGTTTCAAGCTTTCAGTTACTCAATTTGATTGAAAATTTAGAAAGTTAGCCCCACCCAACGTTCGGGTGGTAGGTGGGTGGAATCTGGGTGTCCGTCATTGGTGATGGAATAACTCCACCACCAGTGGTCCAAGTTCGACTTCAATGAGCTCCAAAGGCACATGAGTCATAAAGGAAGGGACATGGGAGATCTCCTAGACAAGGGTGAGCCTCCCCCTACATTGGAGGCCAGGAAGGGTGGCTCGACAGGCCACCGTCAAAGCACCTCCCGTCACTCCCATTCGTGGGCATGGTCGGCGACTCCACCATGGGTTACTTCAACGGCCTTAGCAGGGGCTCTACTAGTCCATTTTGGGTATGCTTGGATGCGCTGAAAAGCTCAGATCACAGGCCATAGGAATCTGATGTAATCTTTGGAAAAAAACTAACCATTACTGATCCTCATTCCTTCTCAGTTTTGCATCTTGGTGTTGTGGCGACCCAAAGGACACACCTCCCTTGGAAGTCTCTTCGCACTAAGCAGTCGTGGATACTTGTGGTGGATCAAGGCACGCTAGGACAGCATTCTTCACACTTAAGGTCTTCATTGAGGCAGAAACAAACACACCACGTACGAGAAGAGAGAATTCATCTCTCTTGCTCCGTACAACAAGAACTTTAGATCACCAACTGCAACATTAAGGCCATGAAGGGGATTGGTGATACGTTGGTCATAGTGAATGTCAACGGTGCAGGATTTTACCTCAAGCTAGAGGGGGTAGTCTATTTTCCCTCCTTCATAGCCAACCTGCTCTTTGTCTCTAAGATAACTGACAAGAGCATGATAGTGGTCTTCACAGAGAAGGAAACAGACATAGTCCCTACCAATGACACTAATGTATCCTACTCTGCCAAGAAGGTTGTTGCACAAGTCTCTCACATTGATGGTCTATATTTCTTGCAGAACAAGATGATAAAATCAAAGGCTAAATCTTCTGCTAAGAGTGATGGTGAAAAATCAACAATGTAGACTCTCATGAAGAAGGCAATGTTGGAGCAGCATAAATAGTGACCATGAAAGATTAAAAAACAGAACCGGAAGTAAAAGTAGCCACGGGGACTGTTCATTCCAGCCCGCACACATGCTCTGAGAACCTCTGGCAGAGGCACTTTGGATACGTGGCTCATTGCACATTAGTGCTCATGGGAAAGCAGGAGCTAGTACGTAAGATGAAGTTAGATGATGGGACGGAGGGAGCCAAGATCTTTTATGTGCCATGCCTTTAGGGCAAGGGCATGAAGAATCCCTTCAAGCATACTGGTTTGCGTGTTCTCGCACCTCTTGACCTCATCCACTCTGATGTGTGTGGTCCCTTTTGCATACTATCTAACAGAGGCAATACATGTTTTCTCACATGCATTGACAAGAACAGCTGCAAGGTCATGATACACTTTCTTAAAAAGAAAAGGAAGGTGAAGGGAAGTCTGCAAGATTTTGTCGCTCTAGTTGAATGGATAGAAAGTTAATGCATTCATGATGGACAATGGGGGGAGAGTACCAAGCTTAAAGGGAGTGGCTCAAGACACTGGACATTGAACACTAGAAAAGTACCTCCTACTCACCTCAAAGCAATGGCATAGCAGAGAGGATGAACGAGACCCTCCTCAGCATGACAAGGAGCATGCTCTACGACGCCAAGCTACCTCCTAGGTTCTGGACTGAAGTAGCACGTACGGCTACCTATCTTCTGAACCTCATGCCTGTAGTAGCTATGAAAAAATGATGCAAGAAGAAGAAGCAAAAAAACATTTGAAGACTCCTCAAGGAGCATGGTCAGGCAAGAAGCCAAAAACCTCCCATCTCATGGTGTCGGTTGCACTAGCTTTGCTAAATTCCAGGTCAATGAGAGCATTGGAAAGCTTTATGCAAGAGCGCAATAGTGTGCTTTTATCAACTACGACACTGTCCACAGAGTTTATAGACTGTGGGGCCAAGGGGCCAAGAAGGTCATCCGTAACAGAAACATGGATTTCCACAAAAGGTCTGCGGGTAAGGGAGAGCTTCTCAAACTGAAGAACCCTAAAGAATAAGGCGAGTGGCATACTCTCCTTGAGGAGGTAGATAAAGCACAAGCATTATGGAATGGGCTAGGTGCTGCTATAGGGAGAGGAGCGAATGAAGATGAATGAAAAGAATCAGACTCCAAGTCTGATGTGTCTAATCCTCCAGACAATGAGGACTATGACTCTCCCATCATTAACGACAAAGCAAGCCTACAGCCTCATCATCAAGAGCAGCAGCTAGCAGGTCAAATGAGCAGTTCATGTCTCAAAGTACCTCAGCAGCATTACAACCAAGGGTTAAATGTACAGGATTGAACTACTTTTTCGTGGTTTGAGAGTAGCCAACTTCTGTTGCAGAGGCACTCACTCGGCAAGACAAAGCTGAAAGGGATGAAGCCATTTGCAGTGAAATCAGCTCCATCGAGGAGAATGGAGTATAGGTGCTAGTAGAAAAACCTGTTGGGGTTCACGTTGTGGGATCCAAGAGGGTGCTAAAAGGCAAAAATGAAACAGGATGACAAGATAGAGAAGTACAAGGCTTGGATGGTAACAAAGGGGTTCTCCCAATGGCCTGGCGCAAAGTATGATGAGACATTTTCTCCTGTTGCTATGTTCGTCTCCATCTGGTCAATGCTTGCCATTGCTGCTGTGAAGAACATGGAAGTCCACCAGATGGATGCCAAGACAGCCTCTCTTTTACCAAACTTGACATGGAGGTGCTGATGGATGTTCCAAAGGCGGTTGATGCTCCTGAGGGCAAGGTGTGCATATTGGTGAAAGCGCTCTATGGGCTAAAACAAACGCCAAGACTTTGGTACCAGGAGATGGATACATTCATGGCTCAGGAGTCATTCATGCATTGCAATACTAACCCAAGCATGTATGTGTATGAGAGCAACAGAGGGCATATGTTGGCCTCCTTGTACATAGATGACCTAATTCTATCATGTTCTCCAACGGGACTGTTGGATTATCTCAAGGGGCAGCTGAGTAACAGATTCAAGATGAAGTACATGTATCCTTTTGACTTCTACCTTGTAATTTCCACAAAGCATGAAAGAAAAACAGCTACCATCAGCCTGAAATAGCTACCAACAGCTACCATCAGTCACAAGATATGGACTTTATAAAAAAAAAACGACATGGTAGATTGCATGCCTGCCACCACATACATGAGCTCAGAGTGCAAGCTCTAAGCTCTTCACCTCCATGTCTCCATCCAATGAAGCGGAGAAAACTAACATCCTCGACATCCCATATCAGTCTTCACTGGGTAGTCTGATGTATGCCATGGTCACCAACCGACTAGATATAGCCTATGTTATTGGGCAGGTGAACCGATTTGTGGCCAATCCTGGTCCACTTCACTGGCAGGTTGTGAAGTGCATCATGTGCTATCTTAAGAGGACGCAGCATGCGGGGCTCCAATTTGCAGGCCTCTCTGGATCCCTCTAGCTTTGTCTCATATGCTATACATACGCTGATTGGGAAGGTAACATAGATGAAAATCCACCACCTGCTTTGTGCATAAGTTGAATGGAGGTGCTGTCAGTTGGGTGAGTCGTAAGCAAGAATGTGTCTCTCTATCAACAAGTGAAGCTCAGTACATTACCTTCGTTGAGATGTGTAAGGAGATGCACAGGCTATGCATCTTACTATCTAAGATGGAAACATCACAGGCAATGGCAACGGTCATCGAGATAGACAGCATGAGCTCAATTGATATGTCCAATAACAAAGTCCTGTCAAGGCACCCAAAACACATTGAAATCCGCTACCACTATGCCCAGGACTCAGTCTACAAGCAGACAGTGGAGCTCAAGTACGTTGATATGAATGTGAACCGAGCTAAGATGCTTAGGAAGCCACTGGACAAGTATCTGCATGGTCAATGCAGGTGATGAAGAATAACAATGGCAACTCACGCAAGGTCCAAGGGAGAGAAAATTTCAATGTGTTCATCCCTTGTTCATTTTTGTAGTTCGGATCAAGAATTCTCTGCCTCTTGTGAAGGTGTGATCCCTGGATCCATTGTAGGGTGACTCAACTATGTTCTGTGTCATGTGAGATTTGACTTGTGAGTGCACTGTGTGGGTGAATGGTTAACTTGGCCATTTTGTTAGTTTGACCAAGTGAGAGGTTATGAGTTCAATCCTGGCCTCATGCACATTTTGGTTGTTATAGAAGCTTCCAAGGAAGGAATTCCATAGCTTCTTGGAAGGTACATGGTTGGTCTGTCACCTTGGCACTAGGATACGTATGTGTCAAACCCATGGCACTATTCTATTGGTGATGTGGCAGGGTTAGGCCACTTCGAAGGAATTTGCTTTTGAGTTCTAGGACTGGAAAGAAGGATTTGTCTTGCATGTTAATCAACTAATCCTTGCTTGATTCTCTCTTGCGTATTGAAATCTTGAGCCTTTCTTTAAATGTAATTCTAAGGCATTAGTACTCTTGGAGGTGAACTAAATGCTTGATTGAGTTTGAGGTGCATGATACATGCCTGCAAAGGAAGAAGGTATAAAAGCCTTTGTAATTTGTTTGGTTTTGTGTCTTCTCTGCCAGAGGTTGTTGGCTTAATAGCTGAAAGATTTCTATTGTTTTTCTCTTACAATGTCAAGAGTGTGTGGCCTTTCATACCCACAGGTGTAGCCTTCACCATGCATACGAGTAACCGTGAAAGGCTATGTTTCCTACCAGCTGCCATGCCTCCTATACTAGCATGTTATATAGAAGGTTCCACACTTAGTTCCCTAAGCCTCTCTACTGGTGTTTGCTTATGTCTCAATGATCCTGACATGGGGCATGGGCCTGCTTCCCTAGACCATCAGCTTTCTCTTACTTGAAGCAACCATCATGTAGAAGGCATCTCCCCTTTCATGAACTGCCATTCTTCTGGTGGGAGTATTAATCCCATCTGGAAGGAACCTCTCCTTCCGCAAATCTTGCACCGACTTCTAGAAGCAAGAAGACTTTATTTAGAAGATTGAGAATCCTGTCACAAGAAAAATTCATTAAGTAGATTGAGAACCTTCAGTTAACCTCACTACCATGTGGCTGTTTCCACCCCAAGCAACCACGGGATTTGCAGAGGCTGGGACTGAATCCAAGCCCTCGACTGCCATGGTGGATTCCTTGAACAAGTGAGCCACACTCCTCTGACTTTTGGAGGTCCTGTCATGGACCATTGTCGTCATGGTGAGGGCCACTGTTCCAACATGCCCAATGCCATTTAATCTACTTGTGAAGTTTTGTGTGTGATGCACCCCTGCTTTCTACTTTTCCACGAGACATCCGTTCCATCAACAAGGAAGATCCATCCACTGCCACTCCTTCCATCTGTGCTCCCTATCCATTCACTATCCGTGTAGCCTTTGGCTACACGGATAGTGAGTGAACAACAAAAATCTGGTGGCCAAATTTTAAATCACGTAGGGATGGAGACAATGGACCACACTACGCAAATCATTGCATCAAGGTATATTTGGTATAAGGAATGGGAGAATTACGCCAACAAGTTCATGGTAAAGGCAATTTTTGGCCATGTGGTGGTGGCGAAGAACATGAGTGACTTAATGACACAAAGAAAGGTAGTTACGTCCACACCCGCACCAAGTGTGTTAGCATCAAAACCTTTTAGCTTGTTCTTTCCGTCTAGGGTTATGGGTGTTGAGGCACTGCGTACAATGGGCAAGGGGTCCACAAAGCACTCGGCCAACGTGTGCACGTAGATTGCGTGATGCACATGTAGAATCCTATGGGTGCGGTTGTGTTTCATCTCCATGCTAGAAATACCCAAGCACACGCAAGCTCTTTCATCTTGTGGACTAGGCCAAGTAATACAATGAGCATATCATCCATATAGGCAAGCACGATGACAAGCGTCATATCCACTTCGGTGAAGAAGAGGGTCGGATCTGTGGCGCTGCACATCAGGCCATCCTTCAAGAGGATGTGGCCGATATGTGTGTTCCAGCACCTCAGTGGTTGTTTGAGGTCATAGAGGGTCTTCTATTGTCACTAGACACGATCACTGCCATTGAAGAAACTCAAAGGCTGGACCATGTCGAGCTCTTCAACATCAAGAGCGCCATGCAAGAATTTATTGCTAAAGTCCATCTAGTGGAGCTCCCGTCCATGCTCTACAACTATACTAAAGAGCACACGCCTGGTAGTGAAACAACCAATCGGTACAAAGACCCAGTCAAATTCTACTCCAGATACCTATGTGAAGCCTTTGGCGGTGAACCAGGCCTTGTTTGTAACTTTCCACCATGCCTTTGAACTTCCACTTGCAACAAAAAGCTCACTTGGCGCAATAGCTTTGGGCCCTGGGGGCATGTCGACCCGCTCATACACGGCATGCTCATCGATAACAACCATTTCTTCCTTGCAATTAGTGTCCCACTGGGCAGATTCAGGTGTGGCCATAGCCTCGCAAAGTTTGCGTCGTCAGCTGCCTACAAAGACTGCAAGGCTGTGAACAGACAAGTGGCGCCAAGGGTAAGTGAAGCACAAGACAACAAGAGAGAGGAAGAGACATTGTGTCCATGCCCCTTTGGAATCAAGGCAGAAACTGATTTCGATCCAAGATGAAGGTTTGTTGTGTCAACGGCAAGGGAATTCAGACCCAAGGTCTTCGTCTCTGTATCCCCACTCACCATGGTGTGAGAAGGGGATGTGAGATGGAGGGTAGTGGCGGAGGGTGGCTGGTCAATGGCAGGGACATGGATCCAATTGAGGCGTTGGGGTGCATGGAGGAAGATATTGACCAGGAGTATGTGAGTATGTCAGAACGACACTAGATGAGTGGGTGCGCCAGGCTCAAGGAGAAAAGGACATGATGGGTCGCTTTACTGGAGTGACAGAATCAGGAGCCGGAGAATTGTTCAACAGGTCACCTAAGTCAGCAATCGGAGTGAAAAGCTTGATTTTGTAGGTGGTGTAGTCTGCGTCCAAAGAACTAGACCAAGTTGCTTGGTTGACAGAGTCAGCTTCCAAAAAGACCCTCGGGTGCGTGGTCAGCAGCAAGAAGAACAAACTCAGATGAAGACTCTAGTACAGTGGGGGTGTCTGATGTGTGTAGGTGCGTAGGTGACACATGAGAACCGGTGCACAGAGGTGTAGAATCTCATCCACGCGATAGTGGCAACAGGCCAAAAAGGTTTCTTCACGAAGAAAACGGAGATTGAATGGAAGAAACTCCTCAGAGAATAATGCATCACACGATTTGATGATGCAGTGTTGTGCAAGATCCAAGAACCGCCAAGCCTTTGACTAAATGGACACCCCAAGGGAGCTGTAATGATGACCACTCGGATCCAGTCTGCCGTCCCGATGGTCCTCAGGTAGCATTATGCTAGAGACGCATACGTAGGAAAACCATGGTGTATTTCCCACACCTATGCCGGAAGGTAGTGAAAAGAAAAGACAAAGGACCTTGGGGAACTCTGTTCTGTTGAACCTTTGTCCCTCCGCATGCCCAAGTGCAACGCTGGAGGTACCGACGAGCCGCCAAAGAGAGGAAAATCCTTGAGTCTCAAATTCGTCCAAAGCAAAAGACGTCAACCACTAGAGAAGGATCAAATCACAGTCGCAACTACACCGCATGTATTTCTCAAGAAAGGGTTATGAGCCCACATTTCTTATCATCTCTAACGTTCACGTCTTCTACAGCGCATGGGGTTGTCATCTTGGACGCCGCCATGAAGTTCTGAGAACCTGTCGGAGTAGAAGCTGCGCAAATGGCATAGAAGGAGATGAAGTCCATCCACTTTTTGCAGCAGTGATTGCGACCCCTCCTATGCCTCTGTCCCAGCTCACCCGTCCCACCTCCACAACTTCCTCCTCCTCCTCCTCCTCCTCCTCCTCTACCTCGAGCGGCCATACTCAGGGCATTACAACGGCCACACAGGGGAAGAAGGGGAGAAAGGGGAGTGATATGGGATAGCAATATTAGCAGTAGCAGCTGATGAGTGGTGGCAGTGGATTTTCTTTCAACTGCTACAATTGTGGGGGTGTTCATTGCTACACAAAGTGTGAGCATCCCCTTGATTGGCCTCACACCATGTGTGGCCTCCAGGCAGCGCATGCGTAGTGGATGTCCTCTAGTGGCACACGGATGAGTCGTGCCGCGCCTATGATTGTAGCAGATGTAAGCGCTTCATCGGGCAGCAATGGTGATATGGACCCTCGGGATAAAAATATTGCGGAGCTTTGTTAGCTGCTGGCACTTCGTACTGAGGGAGGTGCAAGTATATCTTTGCAGCCGAGTGGTTTCCAGACAGCTTTTCCTATTGTGTATGTTGCTCGTGATGATGCTTGTGAGGAAGCTCAGTCGGCCCATGGTGAGGATGGACCTGAAGGCACCGACTGGCTTGGCGAGTCACAGGTCCGAGCTGTTCGTCAATGTCCCGAGTCCTCTGCTTCCTGTCAAGCAGAGAGAAAGTGTTATGTGGCATGTTGTTCACTGTCGACGAC
The DNA here is from genome assembly GCA_023375785.1 of Penium margaritaceum. Classification (NCBI taxonomy): domain Eukaryota; kingdom Viridiplantae; phylum Streptophyta; class Zygnematophyceae; order Desmidiales; family Peniaceae; genus Penium; species Penium margaritaceum. Next base: position 187,342 of record SZWC01000586.1, on the reverse strand, counting down.
TGCTCATGAGCCGAGCAGCACTTGGATCATTGACTATGGTGCCATCCAAGACATTATTCTTCATCGTAGTGACTTCGTCGTTCTCGGTCCCCTTGCGTCCGTTTGGTCCGTTCGCACAGGATTTGGTCAGTCATTTATGTAGGGAGTTGGGGTTGTGCGGTTTGTTGGTTTGTCTTGCCACGATGTGCTCTTTGTCCTTGCTCTTGAGCTCAGTTTTCTCTTTCTGTTGAGCACTCTACTGACTCCGCCGCTGTGACTACTCTTGATACTCATGTCGTTTTTCTTCATGCCTCAGTTGTCGATGACTTGTATTGTATATCTCATACCACTTCCTCTGCCTCCTCTCCTTCCTTTGCATCTGCACATATGTTTGTCATTAGTCTTCTCTCTCCAAAACGCCAACGTTTGTTGTATTGTTGCCTTTGCCATGTGAGCTTGGATACTGAGTTCAAGCTCATTCGACCTTAGCCAGCCCTTGGTCTTGACGCGGCTTCCTTTGAGAAGCCAGCCCTTGGTCTGGACACGTCTAAGACCGCTTGTCTCTTCTGAGCTCAAGGTAGGATGCATCGCTGTACTTTTCCAGAATCCACCTCCCAGGCTCTACGACGGCTTGATTTGGTCCACCCAGAAAACCTCGGTCCCCTGTCGAGTCCCTCTCAAAGAGGGGGAGATACGTCCTCACCCTGGCAGATGACTTTACTGGGATGAGGTGGGTGTACAACCTCTCCCATAAGAGCAATGACACCGTGGTAGTTTGCCTGTGGCTGGTGATGGCTGAGCGCTTATCTCATCACACCCTCCACACGTCTTTCTCGGATCGTGGTGGTGAGTTCTTACGCAAGATGGACCCCTTCATTGCAGAGCACGGTATCCTTCACCAGCTCTCTGTCCCTGCTACAGCATAGAATAGTATGTCTGAGCATTGGCACCGCACCATGGAGGATGCGAATGTGCCATGCGGTCTGAGTGCGGTCTTCCAAAGTCCTTTTCTTTTGAGAGGTTTTCCTACACGACGTGGGTCTGGAACCACCTACCACACGGTCCACTTCCAAACCATGTCATTCCGTACGAGTTGTGGTCTGGCCATCGCGCCGACCTCCGTCTTCCTCATGTTTGGGGGTCCTTAGCCTATGTATGGTGCACCGAGGACCAACAGGGATCCAAGACCTCACCTCGGGGTTGCATGTGTACATTCCTTGGCATTTCCCTACGGTTGAAGGCCTGGCGCTTTTGGGACCCTGCTTGTCATCGTATCGTCGAGTCTCAAGATGCTCTCTTCATTTACGCTCTCATTACCATGACTTATCTAGCATTCTGTCGCGGGCTGCTAACTATGTCCCCACGTGTGGGGCTTCCCAAAGGATGGAGGAGTCTAGACCTATGGATGGGTCCGTCCCGGCCTCCTCACCTCTGGTCTGGTCTCAGGCTTATAATGATCCGGCCATTTTGGTTGTGGGTCCAGTAGCCTCATCAGTTCCCTCTGGCATACTTCATCTCGTGCCGGTGTTAGACCCCTTCGGCACACCTGATCATGTCCCAATGTCAGTCCCCTCTCACTCAATTGATCCCGTGCCGGTGCCAAACCCCTTTGGCACACCTGATCCCGTACAAACGTCTGTTCCCTTTTGGCCCACCTGATCATGTGCCGATGTCAGTCCCCTCTGTCACATCCACTCTTGTGCATGCATGTACTTCCCCTATGGCTATGGCCCAGCAGCCTCCTTCGCAGCCTGAGGTGAGCGACTTAGCATCGGTCTACTCCCACGAGCGTGGTAGTCGTCTCCGACCACTGGCCTCTAGGGCTCAGCGGACTGCTGACTCAGTACCTAGACGCCTTAATTGTAGTGTTTAGAGTGGAGAGCCTGGCACGAAGGCCATTGGCTTGAGTGTCTAGGCAGACTAAATTGAGGTGCATCCAACACATCCTGTAGGCCACGAGCTAATGTCCCGAGAGTTCTCGATCGCTTGCGATGCCGCAACCGACCTTGTCATGGTCAGACCGAGTCCGAAGGCGTGTGTCTTAGCCATCCGGAGCTCGCCCTCCACGACGCCTGATCTAGGCACGTTGAAGGACACACTCTGAGCTCAGGATGCAGACCTATGGTGTGCTGATTATGAGAATAAGCTAAGGGCCATCCGTGAGCATGGTGTCCATGTGCTTGTCAACCTCTCACTTAGGGAAAAGGTTGAACATGACAAGTGGGTCTTTTGTAAGAAGGTGAAGCCTGATGGCACATTAGATCGCTACAAGGTCCGCTTGACGGCCAAGGGGTTCTTCCAGGTTGAGGGTATAGATTTCACTGACACCTTTGTATCCATCGGCCGCATGACCATTGCTTGCGCTCACTTCAGGGTTTTTTCTCACCACGACTCGGAGATGCACCAGATGGATGTGAAAAACACATTTCTCCATGGCACCTTAGGGGAGAAGATCTACATGGTCCAACAACTTGGATTCGAGATTGGGTACAAGGTCTGACACACACGCAAGGCCTTGTATGACTTGAAACAGTCACCTAGGTGCTGAAACTTGGAGATCACTAGCACAATGACACGTGCCGGTTGTGCAGAGTGACACTTACCTATCCCTCTTTCTCAAACAGACAGCTGAGAGCTTCACAGCCATCCTCGTCTACGTGGATGACTTCTTGATTGCGTCCTCTTCTATGGAAGCCGTGGAGGATGCCAAGCAAGTCCTTCAGACTACCAATAGGATGAAGGACCTTGGTCCTAAAGTAATGCTTCTAGGGATGGAGATCGTGCATGATCGTCAGCGGCGGACACTCTTGTTGTGTCAGGCACGTTATACTAGCATTGTGGGGAAGTGGTTTGTTGACCTGCTTGGTGCAATTTCCACAGCCTCCACTCGCATCACACATGACGGCTAGGATGCTCTAGAGGTGCATGATCAACAACAGCTGGGGTAGACAATGGACGTGACCTTGTACTTTCTCTTGATTGACTCTTTGATAGACTTGGCTGCTACCACCCGATCGGACATTGCCTTTGGCATCAACCTCCTCGCACAGTTTTCACAGTGTCCTCAGGCAAGAGCTCTTCACACGGCTGTGCTAGTGGTGCAGAACGTGGTCTCCATACTACACAATAGACTTTGTTTTCGACCGCAATGATTGGTTGTAGCCCACGACTACAGAGAAAGTGACTGGGCGTGGAGTCTTGATGGGTGCAATCGGATAGGCTGCGTGTTCTTGCTCGGTGGCACCATCGTGTCATGACGTAGCGACAAGTAATGTTGTACCACACGTAGATCATCAGAGGCTCAGTATTTTGCTTTGAGGACTGGAGTGTTGGTTTTTTTCTCACATCTCTCACTTGTACTCTGTTGTGTCCCCCCAACTTGTGTACATGGCGTGCAGATGAATGACGGCGAGATGCGACGTGGCAACCTACTGCCTAATGTTTCTAACTTGGTATCAGAGCCAGAGCGTAGTAGCAGCAGCAGAATTCTGGCGTACAGGTGCCAGACAACGCCGACGGACCCCCATACACGCTAGTGCAAGGGAAATGCTGCCAGATGTTTTTTGGCAGCATGGACCAGCCTGGTGGCGGCGTCAAAATTTTTCCCACGGCCACTGGGCTGCGGGAAATGCTGCCAGGATTTTCTGGTAGCACTGACCCTCACGAGTGATGCGAGGTGGTGAGCAGCTAGTGACGTCACGCATTGCGACGACGGCGCACATCGACCAGGTGTGACCGTGTTGCAAGCAACAATAGGAGCAACAACTTGTAGTAGCAGCGAGCAGTGGCAGTAGCAGCGAGGAACAGCTATGCTCAGCAGTAGCAGTTGGTAGCAGCAACAACTTGCGGCAGCTTGTAGCAGCAGCATCCCGCAGCAGCTTGCAGTAGCAGCAATGCGCAGCAACAGTGAGTAGCAGCAGTAGCCGCCTGTAGCAGTAGCAGCAACCACCAACAGCCTATAGAAACCAGTAGCAACAGTTGTAGCAGCAGCAGGTGCAGCTCACAACAGCAACAGCTACATCTACAGCTGCTTGCAGCCCGCTCCCCGAAGCGGGCTGCAAGCTCCAAGTAGTGAGCTTGCTGCTTGCAGCCTATAGCAAGAAGCGGGCAGCGAGCAGCAAGCTCACTGCTCGTTGCTTACAACTTGCAACAAGTAGCGAGCTCGTTGTGACCACCAAGCAAGAAAAAAATGGGAAGAAGTAAAAAATCCCCCATCCCACAGGTGACTCTACAACTGTTGCTGCTGCTACCATGGCCGCTGCACCAGCCATAGTAGTCGCAGCAGCACTTAGCAGTTCAGCACCAGTAGCAACAGCGGTTGGTGTAGCAGCAATCACACTAGTAGCAACACTAAAATCAATTGCAACAAGAACATCAGCAGCAGCAGTAGCAGCTGCAGTAGGAAACCAGTAATAGCAGCAGCAGCAGTATCAATAGTTTTCCCAACAGCAGCAACCACCCTATAGCTGACACAATAGTTGCTTCAGCAACAGGCACTTCTGATGTCAATAGTTTTACAACTGGCATCATTGCTGATGTAATTGCCAACTTCACCAACAACAACAAAGAAACAACTCTACAGATAACATAGTAGCAACTACTAAAATCAACCATCGCAAGCTGACATCACTACTGACATCACTACTGACATAAGCAACACAAGAAAAAAAAGGGTGGAGCAAGGAGGGCCAACAAACACTATGGCTACTAGCCCCAGTGGGGACAGATCCTCCTCTATTGTGGGGACTCCTAGCCCCCCCTTCCTGGAGCAACTGTAGTAGCTGTAACAACAACAGCAGTAGCAACAATAGCAGCAGCAGCCGCAACATTAGTAGTAGAAGCAAGAGCCATAGTAGCAACAGCAGTAGTAGTAACAACAACAGTAGCAACAACAGCAGCAGCAACAGAAGTAGCAGCAACAACAACAATAGCAACAGCGCCAACACCCAACGGGCTCTGTTATCAATCATTCTGACTCGACAGATCCGCCCGCCGTTTTGTGCCAGCAGCTCACAATGCTGACACAGTAGCTAGCGGCAGTACAGCTACCGCCACCCCCACCGTAGTAGTAGCATCAACACCCGCAGCTGCAGCATCAGTAGTTGCCGCCGCAACTGCAGCAGCTGCCAACAGAAATGCCACACCAACATCAGCACACACTGTTTATTCCACCCGGATACGTGAGCCCTGTAATCTCCTATGCCATGTAATACTTGGCGTAGTAATATGCCCAGCATCAACAACAAACGGTGATGTCAGTCCTAGGCCGCACTCTGGGTGCCGGCCGCAGGCCAAAGGATTTCAAAATCCCCCTGCCACCGCTTCAGGTTGGCGACCAGTTCCGGAGCTGGAAACTCAACTTCTGGATCTTGGCACAGGGTGAGAGCCTGTGGCCTTACTATGTCCTACCCTTTGACTCTACCCAGGCCGACCAGGTATATGACGCCGGTCGCGTTGTACGTGCCCTCGTCCCTGTGGCCCCTCCAGCCGCACGCCTTGCCCTTTAGCCCTTCCTCGGCGACCTCACCACTGGGGCTCTCCCTGACCCGGAAGCAGCCTGGCACGTACTCACGCGCCCTCATCGCCTGTCCTGTGACGTTGAGATTAGCCGCCTGCTCCTGGAGTTCAACTCCCTCCACATGGGGGAGACCGAGACAGTCACCTCCTCTTGGCAGTGCGCAGAGGACCTTCTCTGCCGCCTCGAAGACGCCGCGCCATCCCCTCTTTTCCGCGCTCCTGACCATCAAGCGTGGTGCCACCGACCTCTTCTTTGACGTCTTCATTCACTACTCCCAAGAAGTTCTCGGCGCGATTGCTACCCAGGATACCCTCATGCACTTGGCGTATGAGCTCTTCCTCCACATCGAGGAAACACGTCAGGAGTCACACATCCATCAAACGGAGTTCCTTGCCTCACCTGCCGTTGCCTCTCCTGTTGTCGCCTCTGTGGTTGTCGCCGCCCCAGTAGCAGCAGCATCTTCCGGCGCCCCCTCTTCTGGCACGAAGAAGAAGAAGGGAAAGAAGGGCAAAGGGCCTCATTAATAGACTAGTGGACCAGGCAGCGCCAACCTCGTCTGCCACAACCATGGCCAGTCAGGACATGGGTGGTACATGTGTCCACACCCGAATGACGAGGCTCGTATCATTGGCACCATGTGTTGCCACCGTGAGCACCGCCTTGCCACTAGTACAGTGACCGTCGCTCCTCTTGCCGCATTTGCGCCGCTCGTGACGGCCCCATCGCAGCCTCCTCTACAGCTGTCCGTGCTTGCTCCTCCGTCCCCGGCGCCTTCCTTTCCCTTCCTGGACTACAACGATGTCATACCAGAGTCGTTCTACTCCGCTGGACCCTCCGCCCACGAGCGCCAGCTGGATCAGTTCATTGCCTTCCAGCTCGGCCTTCCTCGCCCTCCTCCCCAGGGAAGTACGAGCTGCGTAGTCGTTAGTTCCTCCCCATCCTGCATGACAGAGTCGATGCCACGATCATGTCCTATATCTCCGTCCGTTCCGTCCTGTGCCATGCCTTGTCCTCTTGCTCACCTTTGTGACGATGTCGCCTGGCTAAATGACTGGCACTCCCGGTTCGCACCTCCATCCACTTCGTCAGCGTCGCTCGCCCATTGCCATGTGACTGTCAGCGACCTGGCCACACCGGTCCAGGATCCGTAGAAGACCTGGATCATCAACTCCCGGTTCACACATCACATGACGGCCTCACGCGAGGTCTTCAGTGTTCTTGGTCCCGTCACCGATGTCACCGGGGTTTGGACGGGCTCTGGTCAGGCATTACCCATTCGTGGTATAGGCGTCATTTATTTCCGTTATTCAGGTGGTGATGTCTTCTTGACTGATGTTCTCTTTGACCCTGGCCTTGAGCTCAGCCTCCTGTCTGTCATCGCCCTTTATTGCATGAGCGTCGACATTCTGCATTTGTGTGGTGTGCGCATAGTGTCCTTGCATGCATCTGGTCCTGTCGTTTTCCATGCCACCGCCCGTGGCAATTTGTGGCACGTACTGCGCCTGTCCGCTTCTACCTCTATCTCCTTCTTGTCTACAGATATTAGCCACGTGTTTGTTACCAGCACCCCATCTCCGTAGCACACGCGTCTCCTTCATCACCGCCTCTGTCACGTCCACTCTGCCGCTGTTGATAGCATGTTTTGCACACAGGCAGCCACAGTCCTTGACTCAACCTCGTTTCCTTCGCCGTGTCCCACCAAGTGCATTGATTGCATTCAAGGCAAGATGCATTGTTCCACTTAACCCCTCTCTATCTCTTGAGTGTCTGCCCTACTCGACCTGGTTCACTCTGATGTCATGGGTCTCCTCCCGACAGAGTCGGTCGATGAGCACAATCGTTATGTCCTGACCCTTATGGACAACTATTTTTGGTATCCTTGGGTCTTGTACTTTTGGCAAAAAAGTGACGTCGCTCCCACCATTCAAGACTAGCTTGTCCGCGTTGAATGCGTGTGTGGTCGCCCTCGCCGCCGCTTCCTTTCTGACTACGGGAGTGAGTTTGTGGGGGAGACCACACTCTTCCTCGCCTCCCGTGGTATCCATCATGGGACGTCGGTGCCTTACACGCCAGCCACAAACGGCGTCTCTGAGCGATGGAACCGTACCATGGCCGACGCCGTCCGCACCATGCGGGTCGAATCCGGCATCCCTAACGACTTCTATTTCAAAGCCATGACGTACATGACGTGGGTGTGGAACCAGATTCTCCACAGACCCATTCCTCGTCTGTCCACCCCATACCAGCACTGGTGTGGAGAACGCGCCTACTTACGTTCGGCCCGTATCTGGGACTTTGTGTGGTTGCCTTTCCCACACCAGGGTGGCAAGCTCAAGCCGTGTGGTCGTCCATCCACCTTGGCGTCTCGCATCAGTCGAAGGCATGGCGCTTCTGAGATCCCACCCATCATTGCATCCTCAAGTCCCGCGATGCCCTCTTCTTTGAGGACCTATTTTCCCGCAACCTCGTTCACTCCGGCACGTCGATGTTCCTCCAGTCGCATGGGGGAGTGGTGGGTCTGTCCTTCGTCCAACCGCGTCTGGGCGTTCCATCATTTGTGCCCGCGGGTCCGTTTTCGCAGGCTTCCCCATCTGTGTTCGACAATCCCTCAGAGCCGCCTGTGCCGTCCGTATTTGCCAGCCCCTCAGGGCCGGCTGCCCTGTCCGTGTCTACCAGCCCCTCAGGGTTGGCTACACCGTTTGTGTGCACTAGCCCCTCAGGGCCGGCTTCCAGGTCCGTGTCTGCCAGTCCCTCAGGGCTGGCTGCCCCGTCAGTGACAGCCAGTCCATCAAGGACGGTTGTCCCATCTGTGTCCGATAGCCCCTCAAGGTCGGCTGCCTCATCCATCCCTGCCAGCCCCTCGCGGCCAGCTGCCCTGTCCGTGTCCGCCAGCCCCTCAGGGCCGGCTGCCCTATCCGCGTCTGACGACCCCTCAAGCGCGGCTGCCCCATTTGTGTCCGACAGCCCCTTAGGGCCGGGTACCCCGCCCACGTCCGATAGCCCCTCAAGGCCGCCCCATCCGTGTCTGCCAGCCCCTCGGGGCCGGCTGCCCTGCCTACATCGGTGCGCTACACACGTGGTCCGGACGGGAGCCTCAAACCCAGACTGACAGTGAGCACTCAGGCCGCCTCCTCACGTCATCTCACTCTACGACCCCCTATCATCCCACAAGGCTCCTCACGTCATGTTAGATCCACTCCCACAATCGTGAGTGGGGACCCCGGCACCAAGGCACTCGGCTTAGCCACATTGTCAGTCATTGTTGATCTACATCCAAGGTCAGCTCTGGGCTATGTCTTGTTCCACGAGGAGCACCGGTATGTCGTTGCGGCCACACTGATGCGGATGCCGCCAGGGGCGCAAGACGCGCACGCCCTCACTGTTCGCCCTACGGAGAAACCAGAGGACCTAGCCACCCTGCGTGAGGCTCAGGCGTCTCCCGAGGCTTCTCACTGGGAGGCTGCATGCACCGACAAGCTTGCCACCAATCAGCAACATCACGTCTATGAGCTCATTGCCCTCCCCCCGGGTCGTAAGGCTATCGGTGCCAAGTGGGTTCTCTGGCGAAAGTGGAAACCAGATGGGTCCCTCGACAAGTACAAGGCCCGTCTCACAGCCAAGGGGTTTGCTCAGGTCCTTCGCATCGACCATGACCAGATATTTGCCCCAGTTGGTCCGTTCTCCACCAGCAGGGCATTATTCAGCCTGGTTGCCCAGCACGGGTGGGAACTGCATCACATGGATGTGAGCAATTCCTTCCTCTATGCCTCACTGGAGTGTGGGGAGCTCTACATGGTGCAGCCTCCTGGCTTCGCCGAAGGCTCCGGCAAGGTTTGGAAGCTGCGGAAGGCTCTCTATGGCTTGAAGCAATCACCGTGCTACTCAAACCAGGAGATCAGTTATATGTTTCTTAGCGGCAGCCTCCTTCGCAGCTCTGTTGAACCCGCGTTATTCATCAGTCCGCGAGGTCAGACTCTTGTCGCTATCCTGGTGTATGTCGATGACCTGCTCATTGCATTACCAAACACAGCTACCATCCAGCGGGTCAAGGACCTGCTACACGCTGCCTACCAGATGAAGGACCTCGGGTCAGCACGAGTCTTTCTGGGCATGGAGCTTGAGCATGATCGCTCTGTGGGCATCCTACATGTCTATTAGGCCGCCTGCGTCCAGATCCTGTCCAGGCGCTTCGCTGAGGACCTATCCCTTGTGCCGAGAGCATCCTCACCCATGTCACCTGATGGTCAAGCGATGCTCAAGAGCTGTAATCCAGCCATGGTGGAGGAGCTAGTAGACGTGACCACGTATTTGCGCGTCATTGGGTCTGTGATGTTCTTGGCGAGGATGACGCTTCCAAACATTGCGTTCGCCGTCAATCTCCTTGTAGAGTTCTCTCAGGAGCCGCGTTACCTCCACTTTAAGGCCACGATACGAGTTTTACGCTACGTCTTGTCTACCCTACACCGAGGCCTCATGTTCCGTTGACAACCGTCCGTTGTGGCGACGGGATACACCGACACTGACTGGGCCGGCAATCCGGGCGGTAAGAGTCGTACTGGCTGGATCTTCCTTGTTGGCAGAATGGCTATATCCTGGCGTAGCGACAAACGAGGTTGCATTACGTGCAGTACTACTGAACCTGAGTATGTGGCCCTTGGTTCTAGTGCGTGTGAGAGCGTGTGGCTGCATCGCCTGTTGTCCGAGTTGCGTCAGTCAGTCTCTTCCAGCACGTTCCATTGTGACAATAAGAGTGCTATGGCCATCGCTTACAATGACGGCGTGCACTACACTCCCACAAAGCACATCAATGTTGAGTATCACTATGTGCGTTCATTGTTGCATGACGGTAGCATCAACATTGTGTAGGTTGAGACAGCACGGTAGTTGGCTGATTTCTTCTCCAAGGCACTGAAGCGTAACTCGTTCAAGAAGGTTGTGAGTGTAGTTTATTTGCGTCCGTGAGGTTCTCTCTCTCCCTTTCCTCTTGGTCTCTGTGCTCTCTGCCCGTCCATGTGCACTACGCTTGTGAGTCATGGGGGAGTGTTGGTTTTTGTCTCACATGTTTCACTTGTACTCTATTGTGTCCTCCCGGCTTGTGTACAACGGCGTGCAGATGACTGACGGCAAGACGCGATACTGATGGAGTGTCATCCGGTGGAGCGGACACGTGCCGAGGCCTACACGTAGTTCGGTGGAGCCTCCTCCCTCCTTCGTGCCCAGCTCCATCGGCAGACCTCCTCGGCAGTTGTGCCGTTGGCAGGCACTGTCGCTGCATATGCTGCCTGCACATCTCCAACGTCGTGTTTTACTGCACTATTTTGTTCGTTGCGCCGTGTCATGCCGTGGGTCCAAGTTTCATGATTTCCTGACATTGTTGCTAGTGGGGGTTTACGTAGACACTGCCTGTGTTCAGGCAGCCATAACTCCTCACTCTTATTTTTCTAACTGATTCTGACCCCACTACTGCATTTGCAGCGTAATATGGTATGGCCCAGTTTTCAGGCAAAACGGACGACACCCGGGTTTGGGCCGTCAGCCGTTTGGCAGGGCTCGCTGAGAAAACGTGCTTGCCTGAAAAAAGAGCTATTTTCTGATTGGTTGGTGAATTCAGTAACAAGAGCTAGAGAGCTAGGGGAGGCTAGTCCTTGGAGGGGTATCCCATTGTGTCTCACTCTTCACTCCTAATCAGTTACTTCCAGTTTTCAGCTGCTTTCTAGCGCTAACACTGGCGTGCACGTTCCTGAGTAACAAACCGAGAACACCCAGACTTTGACTCTAGAGCAGGAGACTGAAGGGGCAACAGACTAAGCAACGAGCGTGGACGCCCGCACGGTGCATCAACAATGCTGCTGCCCCAACCTGCTGCCTAGGATTTCTAGCTCAAGCAGTGGACGACAGTGATCGGTTGTAGTCCACGGCTACACAGACATTGACTGGGCGTGGGATCTTGATATGAGCAATCGGATAGGCTACGTGTTCTTGCTGGGTGGCACCGTCGTGTCGTGGCGTAGCGACAAGCAGTGTTGTACCGCACGTAGATCATCAGAGGCTAAGTATTTTGCTTTGAGGACTGCAGCTACTGAGGCAGTGCTCTTGCCATTGTGTATTACTCTGGTGTGTTTCATGCACGTACGAGACACATTGTTGTTGAGCATCACTTCGTGCGTGATCTTGTAGGAGGACATATGACCTCCGTCATCTGGGTCGGCACGGACATGCAATGGGTTCACTTTTTTACCAAAGATCATGGTGACCATTCGTTTTGTCGGGCTTCGCCCCTTGCCTAAGAGTGGCTGCGAGTGTGGTGTGTGAGCATGGATTGTTGAGCATCTTGCTGCGCACCTGTGTTAGGTCTGCACGTATGTGGACATGCGTAGCATCAGGTCATGAGGGAGTTGTGATGTGACTCGTCCTCAACTTTTTGTACAAGTTACTATGACCACTCGACCGTGTCCATGATTGTGCAGATCCCTGATGCAGACCCAACAGGCGCCAGAGCACCGACGGGTGATGGCTCCACCCACTTATAGCTGCTAGTCAACAGCCATGACGTCGCGGGTGCTTGCTCGGATGCTCTGGAGTTTTTTCCAAAATCGCTAAATTTTTCTCGGTGGACTGGCTTCTGAGCTCGATTTGCATGTTTTCTACTATTTGTCCGCTGAATCGATGTCCGATGTGCGCATTTGGCCAGCCATAGCCTTAGGCTCAAAATTATGCATCTATAAGTTTCAAACGTGTTACCCTTTTATTCAAATGCGCAAAAGTACGACAGAACCAATAGTTGTGTGCTAGTCTCAGGACAAACTGACACTACCGCACACCTACCCACCGTACATGGCAACAATTACTTGTGTTCTGCACTCGCCCATTGTCATTTCCCATTTATCTCTCCATGTTTGAGCCATTGGAGCTCTTGGGACTTTGCACATCTCCATAGCCAAACTTTTGTTGTTCCTCCCAACTGCTTGCTTGCTAGTGCACCTACAAATTGGACTGTGTCGCTACATCAGCAGTGGCAAAGCTTGGAAGCTTCCAAGCAGTTTCCCATCTGCAATTGGTGCTGCTATTGCTTCTGTTGTTGCTGCTGCTACTGCTACTGTTGATACTTACAGGCTGATACTGCTGCTGATTCTGACTTAGACCTATTGTGTTTGCAATGTTGCGAGGACATGCCACCCAGTTGTCATGGCTCTAGAGTAGAGAACATGGCGATGTCATGCATATGACAATGTAATGAACATGTGATGTCATGGACATGTACATCTGATGAACATGTCGAGCTCTTCAGCATCAAGAGCGCCATGCAAGAATTCATTGCTAAAGTCCATCTAGTGGAGCTCCCGTCCATGCTCTACAACTATACTAAAGAGCACACGGTTGGTAGTGAAACAACCAATCGGTACAAAGACCCAGTCAAATTCTACTCCAGATACCTATGTGAAGCCTTTGGCGGTGAACCAGGCCTTGTTTGTAGCTTTCCACCGTGCCTTTAAACTTCCACTTGCAACAAAAAGCTCACTTGGCGCAATAGCTTTGGGCCCTGGGGGCATGTCGACCCGCTCATACACGGCATGCTCATCGATAGCAACCAGTTCTTCCTTGCAAGTAGTGTCCCACTGGGCAGATTCAGGTGTGGCCATAGCCCTGCAAAGTTTGCATCGTCAGCTGCCTACAAAGACTGCAAGGCTGTGAACACACAAGTAGCGCCAAGTGAAGCACAAGACAACAAGAGAGAGGAAGAGACATCGTGTCCATGCTCCTTTGGAATCAAGGCAGAAACTGATTTCGATCCAAGATGAAGGTTTGTTGTGTCAACGGCAAGGGAATTCAGACCCAAGGTCTTCGTCTCTGTATCCCCACTCACCATGGTGTGAGAAGGGGATGTGAGATGGAGGGTAGTGGTGGAGGGTGGCTGGTCAATGGCAGGGACATGGATCCGTTTGAGGCGTTGGGGTGCATGGAGGAAGATATTGACCAGGAGTATGTGAGTATGTCANGGCGCCAAGGGTAAGTGAAGCACAAGACAACAAGAGAGAGGAAGAGACATTGTGTCCATGCCCCTTTGGAATCAAGGCAGAAACTGATTTCGATCCAAGATGAAGGTTTGTTGTGTCAACGGCAAGGGAATTCAGACCCAAGGTCTTCGTCTCTGTATCCCCACTCACCATGGTGTGAGAAGGGGATGTGAGATGGAGGGTAGTGGTGGAGGGTGGCTGGTCAATGGCAGGGACATGGATCCGTTTGAGGCGTTGGGGTGCATGGAGGAAGATATTGACCAGGAGTATGTGAGTATGTCAGAACAACACTAGATGAGTGGGTGCGCCAGGCTCAAGGAGGAAAGGACATGATGGGTCGCTTTACTGGAGTGAAAGAATCAGGAGCCAGAGAATTGCTCGACAGGTCACCTGAGTCAGCAATCGGAGTGAAAAACTTGATTTTCTAGGTGGTGTAGTCTGCGTCCAAAGAACTAGACCAAGTTGCTTGGTTGACAAAGTCAGCTGCCAAAAAGACCCTCGGGTGCGTGGTCAACAGCAAGAAAAACAAACTCAGATGAAGACTCTAGTACGGTGGGGGTGTCTGATGTGTGTAGTTGCGTAGGTGACACATGAGAACCGGCGCACAACGGTGTAGAATCTCATCCACGCGATAGTGGCAACAGGCCAAAAAGGTTGCTTCACAAAGAGAACGGAGATTGAATGGAAAAAACTCCTCGAAGAATAATGCATCACACGATTTGATGATGCAGTGTTGTGCAAGATCCAAGAACCGCCAAGCCTTTGACTAAAGGGACACACCAAGGGAGCTGTAAAGATGACCACTCGGATCCAGTCTGCCATCCCAATGGTCCTCAGGTAGCCTTATGCTAGAGACGCATACGTAGGAAAACCATTGTGTGTTTCCCACACCTATGCCGGAAGGTAGTGAAAAGAAAAGACAAAGGACCGTGAGGAACTCTCTTCTGTTGAACCTTTGTCCCTCCGCATGCCCAAGTGCAATGCTGGGAGGTGCCGACGAGCCGCCAAAGAAAGGAAAATCCTTGAGTCTCAAATTCTTCCAAAGCAAAAGACGTCAACCACTAGAGACGGATCAAATCACAGTCAGAACTACACCACGTGGATTTCTCGAGAGAGTTATGAGCCCACATTTTTTATCATCTCTAACGTTCACGTCTTCTACAGCGCATGGGGTTGTCATCTTGGACGCCGCCATGAAGTTCTGAGAACCTGTCGGAGTAGAAGCTGCGCAAATGGCAGAGAAGGAGACAAAGCCCATCCACTTTTTGCAGCAGTGACAACAACCCCTCCTATGCCTCTGTCCCAGCTCACCTGTCCCACCTCCACAACTTCCTCCTCCTCCTCCTCCTCTACCTCAAGCGGCCATACTCAGGGCATTACAACAGCCACACAGGGGATGAAGGGGAGAAAGAGGAGTGACATGGGACAGCAACATTACCAGCAGTAGCTGATGAGTGGTAACAGTGGATGTTCTTTCAATTGTTACAACTGTGGGTGTGTTCATCTCTACATAAAGTGTGAGCATCCCCTTGATTGGCCTCACACCATGTGTGGCCTCCAAGCAACGCATGCATAGTGGGTGTCCTCTAGTGGCACACGGATGATTCGTGCCGCGCCTATGATTGTAGCAGATGTAAGCGCTTCATCGGGCATCAATGGTGATATGGACCCTCGGGATAAAAATATTGTGGAGCTTTGTTAGCTACTGGCACTTCGTACTCAGGGAGGTGCAAGTACAGTGCGAGTGGTTTCTGTAGAAATAGTATGCACCTTGTCCACTGCCTAGCTGGCTAGCTACACATACAGACAAGGCATGCACTGCTCTATGGAGTATTTCCCCTTGGTCTGTTCTGAGATGGGCCAGGAATGCACTGCCCATAATGGGTATGTCCCCTGTGGCTCATCATAGGAACCATACCTTTTTGGCTTGGTTGATTAGGCACCGGATTCTCAAACCAGAGGTCGCGGGTTCAAACCCCGCGACGGCCGCAATTTTCTTTGTGGCCAAAACTGGGACAGGAAGCTTCTAGGATGCTTACTAGAGCCTGCCTTGAGGATGACACTTGGCGGTCTAAGGACGCGCCAAGTAGGACTGGAGGTTGAGGTTGGCTCCAGTGGAGACACTACAAGCAGAAGCTTTAGCAAAGCTCTGCAAGTATAAAAGCCTATACCTTGCATGCATCCATTTACAGTTCTTGCCTTTGAGACTCCTCACAGAGTGTCCAACCAAAGGTAGACACTAAAGACCAACATGCGGACTTCGTGAGGTTGCAAACCAAACGAACCTAAAGTGTGGATCCCTCGTTCGAGGGTGATATGTTATCTTGGTTGCAATACCAAGAGCGGTTGGCGGCCTCCCATGTCGGGACCCGTTTTCTAGACCGTTGTTATCCGGCGCATTGACAAAGGGTTATGGGCCCACACTTCTGGTTCTAAGGCACGCTTCCAAGACCGACTAGCGCGTGGTCTTGCAGGGCGCACAGGTACAACAGGGACACGACCATCGGACGGCTCCATCTGCTCCATCGACTCCATCGGCATCTTCAGGTAGGGTGCGCACACGTGGCGGACTAGGGGACGAGGAATCGCTCTGTCCATGTTGGACAAGACCCTCGAGCCCCAACGGGATTAAGCTCTACCCCTTTTTAGAAGGTGGTACGACCCCGAGCCCGTTTTCTCACGACGGCACCATCGCCTTAGGCGATCATCGGCGGGAGGGGTATGCAACGGAATCAATTGCACCTTTGACAATGGTCGCAGTCAGCAGCCTCATCAGGCTCATCGGTCTCAACGAAGCAAAGTAGCAGCGAAGCGGAAAAGACGAGCAACCGCAAGAAATGGCGGATCCGACTCAAGCCCGCCTTGAGGCGGGTATGTCCAAATTCACGGGGACAGGTTTTCCCTTGTGGAAATGGCAGTTTGAGATTGTCATGAACGTGCGTGGCTACCTTGACATCCTAAAAGGGACCAAGATAGCACCAGCCGATGCGACCGTGACGACGCATGCGGCTGACCTTGCAGCATGGACGATGAAGAACAACATGGCTCTCGCCATTCTTGTGACGTCCATCAACGAGACTCAACACTCCCACATCACAGGATGCACGTTGGCTGCCGAGGCCTACGCAAAACTCGCACGCGTGTATCAATCAAATGCCCTAGCAACCGACTCTTCATCTTCCAACGGTTGATGTCAATGAGGGTGAGCAAAGGAGAATCGATACCCGCATTTTTGCAGTCGTTCGACAACGTGCTGCAAGAGGTCCAGCAAATGGAATGGAATCTCAACTCTAACATGCGTGCCATGATCCTTCTAATGGCGCTGCCGGAAAGCTGGGGGTCCTTGATCACCGTATTTGGCGGTTGGAAGGAGGCAGATCTGACATACGAGGCTGTCGTCGAACACGTCCACAACGAGTCCATGCGACGCAGTGGCGCCGAGGCAAACATCTCAGCCTATGCCTCTCGCTTCGGTGGACAAAGTGCAAGCTCTCGCTCCAGTCAAGGCAACAGCGGAAGCGGTGGCGGTGGAGGGAAAGGCAATGGTGGCGAGAAGAGTTCCAAGAAGCCCGGCAACTGTCACAACTGTGGCAAGGCTGGGCACTGGGCTAGGGACTGCCGAAGTCCCAAGAGAGAAGGCGGGAACAAAGGTGGAAAGGAGAAGAAGGAGCTCACCAACATCATGGCTAGGGGGCTGCCCATGAAGGACGCAGCGATCCTTAGGC
>SZWC01000586.1:153310-166089 GCA_023375785.1 Penium margaritaceum | reverse complement strand
TTCGTGAGGTTGCAAACCAAACGAACCTAAAGTGTGGATCCCTCGTTCGAGGGTGATATGTTATCTTGGTTGCAATACCAAGAGCGGTTGGCGGCCTCCCATGTCGGGACCCGTTTTCTAGACCGTTGCTATCCGACGCATTGACAGTTTCCAGACAGCTTTTCCTATTGTGTATGTTGCCCGTGATGATGCTTGTGAGGAAGCTCAGTCAGCCCATGATGAGGATGGACCTGAAGGCACCGACTGGCTTGGCGAGTTATAGGTCCGAGCTGTTCGTCAATGTCCCGAGTCCTCTGCTTCCTGTCATGCAGAGGCAAAGTGTTACGTGCCATGTTGTTCACTGTCGATGGCTGCTCATGAGCCAAGTGGCACTTGGATCATTAACTATGGTGCCATCCATGATATGACTTTCCATCGTAGTGACTTTGTCGTGTTCGGTCCCCTTGCCTCCGTTTGGTCCGTTCGCACGGGATTTGGTCGGTCATTTATGTAGGGAATTGGGGCTGTGCGGTTTGATGGTCTGTCTTGCCACGATGTGCTCTTTGTCCCTGCTCTTGAGCTTAGTTTGCTCTTTCTCTTGAGCACTCTATTGACTCCGCCGTTGTGACTACTCTGGATATCATTTCGTTTTTATTCATGCCTCAGTTGTCGATGACTTGTATTGTATATCTCGTACCACTTCCTTTGCCTCCTCTCCTTCCTTTGCATTTGCACATATGTTTGTCATTAGTCTTCTCTCTCCAGAACGCCAACGTTTGTTGTATCTTCGCCTTTGCCATGTGAGCTTGGATACTGATTCCATGCTCATTTGACCTTAGCCAGCCTTTGGTCTTGACGCGGCTTCCTTGGACAAGGCGCCTAAGACCGCTTGTCTCTTCTGAGCTCAAGGTAAGATGCATCGTTGCACTTTTCTAGAATCCACCTCCCAGGCACTACGACCGCTTGATTTGGTCCACTCAAACCTCCTCGGTCCCCTGTCGAGTCCCTCTCAAAGAGGGGGCGATACGTCCTCACCCTGACATATGAATTTACTAGGATGAGGTGGGTATGCAACCTCTCCCATAAGAGCAATGACACCGTGGTAGTTTGCCTGTGGCTGGTGATGGCTAAGCGCTTGTCTCATTACACCCTCCACACGTCTCGCTCGGATCATGGTGGTGAGTTCTTACGCAAGATGGACTCCTTCATTGCAGAGCACGGTATCTTTCACCAACTCTCTGTCCCTGCTACATCCTAGAATAGCATGTCTGAGCATTGGCACCGCACCATGGAGGATGCGGATGCGCCATGCGGTCTGAGTGTGTTCTTCCAAAGTTCTTTTCCTTTGAGAGGTTTTCCTACACGACATGGGCCTGGAACCACCTACCACACGGTCCACTTCCAAGCCATGTAATGCCGTACGAGTTGTGGTTCGACCATCGCGATGACCTCCATCTTGCTCATGTTTGGGGGTCCTTAGCCTACATCTAGTACACCGAGGACCAACAGGGATCCAAGACCTCACCTCGGGGTTGCATGTGTACATTCCTTGGCATTTCCCCGCGGTTGAAGGTCTGGCACTTTTGGGACCCTGCTTTTCATCCCATCGTCGAGTCTCAAGATGCTCTCTTCATTTAGGCTCTCATTACCACGACTTATCTAACATTCTGTCACTGGCCGCTGACCATGTCCCCACATGTGGGACTTCCCGAAGGATGGGGGAGTCTAGACCTATGGATGGGTCCGTCCAGGCCTCCTCACATGTGGTCCGGTCTGAGGTTTATAATGATCCGGCCATTTTGGCTGTGGGTCTATTAGCCTCATCAGTTCCCTCTGGCATACCTCATCCCTTACCGGTGTTAGACCCCTTTGGCACACCTGATCATGTCCCAGTGTCAGTCCCCTCTAACTCAATTGATCCCGTGCCGGAGCCAAACCCCTTTGGCACACCTGATCCCATACGAACGTCTGTTCCCTTTTGGCCCACCTGATCCCGTGCCAATGTCAGTCCCCTCTGTCACATCCACTCTTGTGCATGCATCTATTTCCCCTATAGCTATGGCCCAGCAGCCTCCTTTGCAACCTGAGGTGAGTGACTCAGCATCAGCCTACTCCCACGAGCCTAGTAGTCGTCTCCGACCACTGGCGTCTATGGCTCAGCGGACTGTTGACTCAGTGCCTAGATGCCTGAATTGCAGTGTTTAGAGTGGGAAGCCTGGCACGAAGACCATTGTCTTGAGTGTCTAGGCAGACTAAATTGAGGTACATCCAACATGTCCTGTAGGCCACGAGCTGATGTCCTGAGAGTTCTCGATCGCTTGCGATGCCGTAACCGACCTTGTCATGGTCACACTGAGTCCGGAGGCGTGTGTCGTAGCCACCCGGAGCTCGCCCTCGACGACGCCTGATCTAGGCACGTTGAAGGACACACTCTGAGCTCAGGATGCAGACCTATGGTGTGCTGATTGTGAGAATAAGCCCAGGGCCATCCGTGAGCATGGCGTCTATGAGCTTGTTGACCTCCCGCTTAGGCTAAAGGCTATACACGACAAGTGGGTCTTTTGTAAGAAGGTGAAGCCTGATGGCACATTAGATCGTTACAAGGCCCGCTTCATGGCCAAGGGGTTCTTGCAGGTTGAGGGTATAGATTTCACTGACACCTTCGCATCCATCGGCCACATGACCATCGCTTGCGCTCACTTCAGGGGTTTTTCTCACCACGACCCGGAGGTGCACCAGATGGATGTGAACAACACGTTTCTCCATGGTACCTTAGGGGAGAAGATCTACATGGTCCAATGACTTGGATTCGAGGTTGGGTACAAGGTCTGGCGCTCACGCAAGGCCTTGTACGCCTTGAAACATTCATCCAGGTGCTGAAAACTAGAGATCACTAGCACAATGACACGTGTCGGTTGTGCAGAGTGACACTTACCCATCCCTCTTTCTCAGGCAGACAGCTGAGAGCTTTACCGCCATCCTCGTCTACGTGGACAACTTCCTGATTGCGTCCTCTTCTATGGAAGCCATGGAGGAGGCCAAGCAAGTCCTTCAGACTGCTTATAGGATGAAGGACCTTGGTCCTAAAGCAATGTTTCTAGGGATGGAGATCGTGCATGATCGTCAGCAGCGGACACTCTTGTTGTATCAGGCATCTTGTACTAGCATTGTGGGGAAGCGGTTTGCTGACCTGCTTGGTGCAGTTTCCACAGCCTCCACTCTCATCACACGTGACGGGCAGGATTCTGTGAAGGTACATGATCCACATCAGTTGGGGTAGACAATGGACGTGACCTTGTACTTTCTCCTGATTGACTCTTTGATAGACTTGGCCGCTAACACCCGATCGGACATTGCCTTTGGCATCAACCTCCTCACACAGTTTTCAGAGTGTCCGCGGGCGAGAGCTCTTCACACAACTGCGCGAGTGGTGTAGAACGTGGTCTCCACACTATACCATAGACTTTGCTTTCGACGGTAGTGATTGGTTGTAGTCCATGGCTACACAGAAAGTGATTGGGCGTGGAGTCTTGATGGGCGCAATCGGACAGGCTACGTGTTCTTTTTGGGTGGCACTGTCATGTCGTGGCGTAGTGACAAGCAATGTTCTACCGCACGTAGATCATCAGAGGCTGAGTGTTTTGCTTTGAGGACTGGAGTGTTGGTTTTTTTCTCACATATCTCACTTGTACTCTGTTGTGTCCCCTCGGCTTGTGTACATCGGCGTGCAGATGAATGACGGCGAGATGCAATGTGGCAACCTAATACCTAGTATTTCTAGCTTGGTATTTGAGCCAGAGCATAGCAGCAGCAGCAGCAGCAGAAGTCTGGCATACAGGTACCAGACAACACTGACGGACTCCCATACGCGCCAGTGCAGGGGAAATGCTGCCAGATTTTTTTTGGCAGCATTGACCAGCCTGATGACGGCGTCAAAATTTTTCGCACAGCCACTAGGCTAGGGAAAATGGTGTAGGAATTTTCCGGTAGCACTCACTCCTACGCGTAACACAAGAAGGTGAGCAGCTAGCGACGTCATGCATTGCGATGATGGAGCACGTCGACCAAGTGTGACCGTGTTGCAAGCAACAATAGGAGCAGCACCTTGTGGCAGTAGCGAGCAATGGTAGTAGCAGCGAGCAACAGCTGTGCTTAGCAGCAGCAGTCGGTAGCAGCTAACAGCTTGCAGCAGCTTGTAGCACCAGCATCACGCAGTAGCTTGCAGTAGCAGCAATGCACGGCAGCAGCAAGTAGCAGCAGTAGCCACCTGTAGCAACAGCAGCAACCATTAGCAGCCTGTAGAAACCAGCAGCAACAACTGTAGCAACAGCCTACAGTAGCAGCAGCTGCAGCTCACAACAGCAGCAGGTACAATTGCAGCTGCTTGTAACCCACTGCCCGCTGCGAGCTGCAAGCTCCAAGCAGCGAGCTTGCTGCTTGCAGCCTGTAGCAAGCAGCGGGCAGCGAGCAGCAAGCTCGCTTCTTGCTACTTGCGACCTGCAACAAGTAGCGAGCTCGCTGTGACCACTAAGCAAGAGAAAAAAATAAGGGAGAAGTAAAAATTCTCCCATCCCACAGGTGACTCTACAACTGTTGGTGCTGCTACCACGGCCGTAGTAGCAGCCACAGCAGCTGTAGCAGCACGTAGCAGCTTAGCACCAGTAACAACAGCGGTTGCTATAGCAGCAATCACAATAGTAGTAACAGTCACATCAGTAGCAGCAAGAACATCAGTAGCAGCAACTGTAGCAACTGTAGTAGCAAACCAGCACTAGCAATACTAGCAGTACCAGCAGCTTTCCCAACAGCAACAACCACCCTAAAGCTAACACAACAGCCGCTTCAGCAACAGGCACTTCTGATGTCACTAATTTTTCAGCTGACATCATTGCTGACGTCATTACTGACGTCACCAACAACAACAAAAAAACAACAACTCTACAGATAACGCAGCAGCAGCTACCAAAATCAACCATCCTAGGCTGACATGACTACTGACATCACTGTTGACATAAGCAGCACAAAGAAAAAAAGGGTGGAACAAGGAAGGCCAACAAACACTATGGCTACTAGCCCCAGTGGGGAGGGGTCCTCCTCTGTTGGGGGGACTCCTAGCCCCCCCTTCCTGGAGCAACTACAGCAGCTACAATAACAACAGTAGTAGCAATAATAGCAGAAGTAGCAGCAACACCCACAGCATTAGCAGTAGAAGTAGCAGCCATAGTAGCAACAGCAGCAGCAGCAACAACAATAGCAGCAGCAACAGTAGCAGCAGCAATAGCAGCAGCAACAGTAGCAACAGCAATAGCGCCAATACCCTACGGACTCTGTCATCAATCATTCAGACTCGACAGATCCGCTCGCCGTTTTGCGCCAGTAGCTCGCAATGCTGACATAGCAGCTAGCGACAGTACAGTTGCCGACCCCGCCACCGCAGCAGTAGCATCGACAGCCACAGCAGCAGCATCACCAGTCGTCGTCGCAACTGCAGTAGCTGCCGTCACAAATGCCGCACCAACGTCAGCAAGCACTGTTTGTTCCACCCGGACACGTGAGCCCTGTGATCTCCTATGCCATGTAATACTTGGCGTAGTGAAACGCCCGGCATCAACAACAAACGGTGATGTCAGTCCTAGGCCGCACTCTGGGTGCCGGCCGTACGCCAAAGGATTTCAAAATCCCCCGCCACCGCTTCAGGTTGGCGACCAATTCCGGAGCTGGAAACTCAGCTTCTCGATTTAGGCACAAGGCAAGAGCCCGTGGCCTTACTATGTCCTACCCTTCGACCCCACCCAGATCGACCAGGTCTATGACGCCAGTCGCGCCGTACGTGCCCTCATCCCTGTGGCCCCTCCAGCCACACGCCTCGCCCTTTAGCCCTTCCTCGGCGACCTCACCACTGGCGCCCTCCCTGACCCGAAAGCAGCCTGGCACGTACTCATGCACCCTCATCACCTGTCCAGTGATGTTGAGACCAGCCACCTGCTCCTGGAGTTCAACTCCCTCCGCATGGGGGAGACCGAGACAGTCACCTCCTATTGGCAGTACGCAGAGGACCTTCTGCGCCGCCTCAAAGACGCCGCGCCACCCCCTCTTTCCGCGCTCCTGACCATTAAGCGCGGTGCCACCGACGTTTTCTTTGACGTTTTCATTCACTACTCCCAAGACGTTCTCGGCGCGATGGCTGCCCAGGGTACCCTCATGCACTAGGCGTACGATCTCTTCCTGCACATCGAGGAAACATGTCACAAGTCACACATCCATCGCACGGAGTCCCTTGCCTCACCTGCCGTTGCCTCTCCTGTTGTCGCCTCAGTGGTTGTCGCCGCCCCAGCAGCAGCGCCATCTTCCGGCGCCCCCTCGTCTAACAAGAAGAAGAAGAAGGGCAAGAAGGGCAAAGGGCCTCAGCAATAGACTTACGGACCATGCAGCGCTCACCTCGTCTACCACAACCATGGCCAGTCATGACATAGGTGGTACATGTGTCCACTCCCAAGTGACGAGGGTCGCGTCATTGGCACCATGCATCGCCAGCGTGAGCGCCGCCTTGCTACCAATACTGAAACCGTCGCTCCTGTTGCCGCATATGCGCCGCTCGTGATGGCCCCATCGTAGCCTCCTTTGCAACCATCTGCCCCCGCTCCTCCGTCCCTGGCGCTTTCCTTTCCCTTCCTGGACTACAGCAACGTCATACCGGAGTCGGTCTACTCCATTGGACCCTCTGCCCACGAGCGTCAGCTTGAGCAGTTCATCGCCTTCCAGCTCGGCCTTCCTCACCCTCCTCCCCAGGGAAGTACGAGCTGCGTAGTCCCTAGTTCATCCCCATCCTGCATGACAGAGTTGATACTACGATCATGTCTTGTATCTCCGTCCGTTTCGTCCTTTGCCATGCCTTGTCCTCCTGCTGTCCTTCGTGACGATGTCGCCTGGCTAAATGACTGGCACTCCCGGTTCGCACCTCCATCCACTTCGTCAGCGTCGCTCGCCCATTGCCATGTGACCGTCAGCGACCTGGCCACACCGGTCCAGGATCTGTCGAAGACCTAGATCATCGACTCTGGGTTCACGCATCACATGACGGCCTCACACGAGGCCTTCTGTGTTCTTGGTCCCGTCACCGATGTCACCGGGGTTCAGACGGGCCCTGGTAAGGTATTACCCATTCGTGGTATAGGCGTCATTCATGGCGCTTCGGGGATCCCACCCGTCATTGCATCCTCAAGTCCGGCGATGCCCTCTTCTTTGAGGACCTGTTTTCTCGCAACATCGTCCACTACGGCACATCGATGTTCCTTCCGTTGCATGGGGGAGTGGTGGGTGTGTCCTTCGCCCACCCGCGTCTGGTCATTCCATTATTTGTGCCCGCGGGTCCGTCTTCGCAGGCTGCCCCATGTGTGTTCGACAATCCCTCAGAGCCGGCTGCCCCGTCCATGTCCGCCAGTCCCTCAGAGCTGGCTGCGCTGTCCGTGTTCGCCAGCCCCTCAAGGTCGGCTGCCCTGTCCGTGTCTGCCAGCCCCTCATGGCCGGCTGCACTGTCCGTGTCCACCAGCCCCTCAGGGCCTGCTGCCCGGTCCATGTCTGCCAGCCCCTCAGGGCCGGCTGCCGCGTCTGTGTCCGCCAGTCCCTCAGAGCCGGCCGCCCCGTCTGTGTCCGACAGGCCCTCAGGGCCGGCTGCCCCGTCTGTGTCTGCCAGTCCATCAGGGACAGCTGCCCCATCTGTGTCGGACAGCCTTTCAAGGCTGGCTGCCTCATCCATCCTCGCCAGCCCCTCCAAGCCAGCTGCCCCGCCCGTGTCCGCCAGGCCCTTAGGGCCGGCTGCCCCATCTGCGTCTGACGACCCCTCAAGCCCGGCTGCCCCATCTGTTTCCAACGGCCCCTTAGGGCCGGGTGCCCCGCCCGCATCTGATAGCCCCTCAAGGCCGCCCCATCCGTGTCTGCCAGCCCCTAGGGGCCGGCTGCCCCGTCTGTATCGGCGCGCTACACATGTGGTCCGGACAGGAGCCTCAAACCGAGGCCGACAGTGAGCACTCAGGCCGCCTCCTCACGTCATCTCACTCTACGACCCCCTGTCATCCCACGAGGCTCCTCATGTCATGTTAGATCCACTCCCACAACCGTGAGTGGGGACCCCGGCACCAAGGCACTCGATTTGGCCACATTGTCAGTCATCGTTGATCTACATCCAAGGTCAGCTCTGGGCTATGCCGTGCTCCACCAGGAGCACCGGTATGCCGTTGCGGCCACACTGATGCAGATGCCACCAAGGGCGCGGGACGCGCATGCCCTCACTGTCCGCCCCACGGAGAAACCAGAAGACCCAGCCACCCTACGTGAGGCTTGGGCGTCTCTCGAGGCTTCGCACTGGGAGGCTGCATGCGCCGACGAGCTTGCCACCAATCAGCAACATCACATGTATGAGCTCGTTGCCCTCCCCCTGGGTCGTAAGGCTATCGATGCCAAGTGGTTCTCTAGCGAAAGTGGAAGCTAGATGGGTCCCTCGACAAGTACAAGGCCCGTCTCACAGCCAAGGGGTTTGCTCAGGTCCTTCGGATCGATCATGACCAGATATTCGTCCCGGTCGGTCGGTTCTCCACCGGCCGGGCATTATTCAACCTGGTTGCCCAGCACGGGTGGGAACTGCATCATATGGATGTGAGCAATGCCTTTCTCTATGGCTCACTGGAGGGTGATGAGCTCTACATGGTGCAGCCTCCATGCTTCGCCGAGGGCTCCGACAAGGTTTGGAATCTGCGGAAGGCCCTCTATGGCTTGAAGCAGTCACCGCGCTACTGGAACCAGGAGATCAATCGTATACTTCTTAGCGGCGGTCTCCTTTGTACCTCTGTTGAATACGCGTTATTCATCAGTCTGCGAGGTCAGACTCTCGTCGCTGTCCAGGTTAGAGTCTCGTCGCTGTCCAGGTCTATGTCGACGACCTGCTCATTGCATCACCGAATGCAGCTACCATCCAGCGGGTCAAGGACCTGCTGCATGCTGCCTACCAGATGACGGACCTCAGGTCAGCACGAGTCGTTCTGGGCATGGAGCTTGAGCATGATTGCTCCGTGGGCATCCTTCATGTCTATTAGGCCGCCTACGTCCAGACCATGTCCAGGCGCTTCGCTGATGACCTGCCCCTTGTGCCGAGAGCATCCTCACCCATGTCGCCTTATGGTCAGGCGATGCTCAAGTGTTGTAATCTAGCCATGGTAGAGGAGCTAGTAGACGTGACCACGTATTTGCGCGTCATTGGGTCTCTGATGTTCTTGGCGACGACGTCGCGTCCAGACATTGCATTCACCGTCAATGTCCTTGTAGAGTTCTCAGAGGAGCCGTGTTACCTCCACTTTGAGGCCGCGATCCGAGTGTTGCGCTACGTCTTGTCTACCCTATAGCGTGGCCTCATGTTCTGTCGACAGGCGTCCGTTGTGGCGACGGGATACACCAAGAGTGACTAGGCTGGCACTCCGGACGGTAAGAGTCGTATTGACTAGATCTTCCTTGTTGGCGGAATGGCTATATCTCGGCGTAGCGGCAAACGAGGCTGCATTGCGTGCAGCACTGCTGAGCCTGAGTATGAGGCCCTTGGTTCTGGTGCGTGTGAGAGCGTGTGGCTGCATCGCCTGTTGTCCGAGTTGTGTCAGTCAGTCTCTTCCATCACATTGCACCGTGACAATGAGAGTGCTATGGCCATTGCTTCCAATGACGGCGTGCACTACACTCGCACAAAGCACATCAATGTCGAGTATCACTATGTGCGTTCATTGTTGCATGACGGCAGCATCAACATTGTGTATGTTGAGACAGCATGGCAGTTAGCTGATTTCTTGACAAAGGCACTGAAGCGTGACTCGTTCAAGAAGGTCGTGAGTACAATTGATTTGCGTCCGTGAGGTTCTCTTTCTCTCCCTGTCCTCTTGGTCTCTGTGTTCTCTGCCCGTCTATGTGCACTACTCTTGTGAGTCATGGGGGTGTGTTGGTTTTTGTCTCACGTCTTTCACTTGTACTCTATTGTGTCCTCCTGACTTGTGTAAAACGGCGTGCAGATGACAGACGACGAGACGCGACACTGATGGAGTGTCATCCGGTGGAGCAGACACGTGTCGAGGCCTACACGTAGTTTGCTGGAGCCTCCTCCCTCCTTCGTGCTCAGCTCCATCAGCAGACCTCCTCGGTGATCGTGCCATTGGCAGGCGCTGTCGCTGCATATGCTGCGTGCACACGTCCAGTGTTGTGTTTTACTACACTATTGCGTTCGCAGCGCCATGTCATGCCGTGGGTCCAAGTTTCATGATTTTATGACATTGTTGCTACTAGGGGCTTGCGTAGACGCTGCCTGTGTTTAGGAAGCCATAACTCCTCATTCTTATTTTTCTAGCTGATTCTGACGGCACGACTGCGTTTGCAGCGTGCCTACTATGGTATGGCCCAGTTTTCAGGCAAAACGGACGACGCCCGGGTTTGAGCTATCCGTCGTTTGGCAAGGCTCGCTGAGAAATCGTGCTTGCCTGAAAATAGAGCTATTTTCTGATTGGTTGGTGAATTGAGTAACAAGAGCTAGAGAGCTAGGGGAGGCTAGTTCTCGGAGGGGTCTCCCATTGTGTCTCATTCTTCACTCCTCATCACTTCTAGTTTTTAGCTGCTTTCTGCCGCTAACACTGGCGCGTGCGTTCTTGAGTAACAAACCCAGAGCACCCAGACTTCGACTCCAGAGCAGGAGACTGAGGGGGCAACAGACTAAGCAACGAGCGTGGAAGCTCGCACGGTGCATCAACAACGCTGCTGCCCCAACGTGTTGCCTAGTATTTCCAGCTCAAGCAGTCGACGGCAATGATCGGCTGTAGTCCACGGCAACACAGATAATGACAGGGCGTGGGGTCTTGATGTGCGCAATCGGTCACCCTGCGTGTTCTTGTTGGGTGGCACCGTCGTGTCCTTGCGTAGCGACAAGCAGTCTTGTACCGCGCGTAGATCATCAGAGGCTAAGTACTTTGCTCTGAGGACTGGAGCTGCTGAGGCAGTGCTCTTGCCATTGTATATTACTCTAGTGTGTTTCATGCACGTACAAGACACATTGTTGTTGAGCATCTCTTCGTGCGTGATCTTGTAGGAGGACATATCATCTCCGTCATCTGGGTCGGCTCGAACATGCAATGGGTTCACTTTTTGACCAAAGTCCATGGTGACCATTCGTTTTGTCGAGCTTCGCCCCTTGCCTAAGAGTGGCTGAGAGTGTGGTGTGTGAGCATGGATTGTTGAGCATCTTGCTGCGCACCTATGTCAGTTCTGCACATGTATGGACATGCGTAGCATCAGGTCATGAGGGAATTGTGATGTGAGTCGTCCTCAACTGTTTGTACAACTTACTATGACCACTGGACCGTGTCCATGATTGTGCAGATCCCTGATGCAGACCCAACAGGCGCTAGAGCACCGACGGTTGGTGGCCCCACCCACTTATAGCTGCTAGTCAACAACCATGACGTCGCGAGTGCTTGATGGGATGCTCTGGAGTTTTTCCATAATCCCTAGATTTTTCTCGGTGGACTAGCTTCTGAGCTCGATTTGCATGTTTTGTATAATCTGTCCAGTAAATCGACGTCGGATGTGTGCATTTGGCTAGTCATAGCCTTTGACTCGAAATTATGCATCTATAAGTTTCAAAAATGTTCCCCTTTGACTCATATGCGCAAAAGTACGACCAAAACAGTAGTTCTATGCCAATCTCAAAACAAACTGACACTACCGGGCACCTTACCGACCGTACATGGCAACAACTACTTGTGTTCTGCACTCACTTGTTGTCATTCCCCTTTTCTCTCTACATGTTTGAGCCATTGGAGCCCTTGGGACTTCGCGTATCTCCATAGCCAAACTTCTGTTGTTTCTCGCAATTGCTTGCTTGCTAGTGCACCTACTAATTGGACTGTGTCACCACATCAGCAATGGCAAAGCTTAGAAGCTTCCAAGCAGTTTCCCATTTGCAATTGGTGCTGCTGCTGCTTCTGTTGTTGCTGCAACTACTGCTACTCATGATACTTACAGGCTGATACTGCTGCTGATTCTGACTTAGACCTATTGTGTTTGCAATGTTACGAGGACATGCCACCCAGTTGGCTCTAGAGTAGAGAACATGGCGATGTCATGCATATGACAATATAATGAACATGTGATGTCATGCACATGTGATTTTTATGAACATGGAGATGGCATGCACCTCTGTCCAACCATTGTCTAAGGCAAGCCGTGCGGCCAACACCCCAGCCTCACCCAGTCAAGATGGCAAGCGGTGTGTTGTGCTGCTAGCGGCAGTGGAAGCTCTCCCTGAGGACCTGTTCGCCGTGGAGTCGAGTAGAGACAGCTGTGCCTTGTTTTTCTTTCTTGTGGCCAACGGATGCAACGTTGCAGCGTGTCACTGTCTGGTGCTGCAGCGCGCTATGGAAGGTCACTGCAGGAAATGACCTCCGCATTTGTGTGCACACGCGCATGAACATGCATGTCCGTGTGTGTGCATGCCTGCCGTGTGCATGTGGATGCATGTATGTGTGCAGGTCTGCGAGCCTGACCGTGTCGAGAATGGTGGAGAGGAGAGGGCGAGAAGTTTGCCGCTCACAGCAGATGACACAGCTGCGTAGCCCCAGCTGGTGTGCAAGGTTCAAGGTGTGATGCCTCCACGCCCACCCCACATGCGGTCTGCAAACGTCAAGTCTGGGAGGAGGCGCGACACCTTCGCTGCCAACCTCGGCGCAAGAAACCGCTCCTGTTGGCAGTTCAGTGTTGTGGTGGGGGGGGGGGGGGGG